>KN716370.1:160659-204620 GCA_000816705.1 Dictyocaulus viviparus
GGTTGAATATTTCCATGTGAAGACGATTATTTGGCCTTGATAGTAACTACAGTGTACGAACTAATTGTGAAATATGATCCATTATAATATTCAAATTTTGTGACACATAGCCCAGTTGTTCGTAGGTCCCAATTTGACTACGGTCAAACTATTTCGTGCCAATTGTTCCTGGTCGGTGAATCGGTGAAACAGGGTAATCTAAAAATATAATCAACAGTAGCTTAATCACTACTCATAGTTCCATCCGCATTAATTTCTCAAACAGAAATAATGCTTCGACATTGCTATTGAGTTTTCTATTATTTTGGCATTAAAGTTTTTTTTCTCTTTCGACTTTTTTCCTTTTTCCTACATCATAAGAACTTTTTAAAATTCTGATTTTACTGTGGGAAATCTTATGGTAAAGGAGAGTTTCTATAATGATGATGATTTGTTTTCCAAGAAAAGCAATTTTACCACACCATTATATTTTCTGTTTTGTCCACTTGATTATTTGTACTCTTTAAACTTCTATTTCCGAAAGTTCAAAATGAGTGAGAGAGCAAGAGAATGGAGTTAGCAGGCTACCATTCATGTTGTCAAGTCACAATTCTAGCGAAATTGCATGAACTAAGCATAGATATTTAGCTGACTTTCTCTTCTTTTTTAGCAGTTTACTGTAATCCTTTTCTCCAGTCCGTTTTTAGTAAGATGAAAGGTTATAGTCGTAGAAATGTGAGATAACAATGGCGAGAAAAGATAAATAAGAGTGTGGAAGTGAACAACAACTGTTGTATGACGTTTGTTCATTGGTGCTCAACATTATTATTTCGTCATAGTTCGCATTTAAAATTGGACCAGCACCTCCAGTGGTGGTGTACTAATTGTGAATACGGACGCCGCTCTCTTCGTAATATGAAATTAATGATTCTTCACGTCATAAATATCATGAGGTGCGGTTTCATACACTACCTATTAAAGGTGAGATCAAGTGGCAATTAAAAAACGAAGTGTATAATCAGTCGCGTAAAGATGTTCAACAGCTCAATTCCCACTGACCGAGACTTTGCGGGTTTTTGGGCATAGTGCGGGCCCCAACAACTATCTATTCGTTTGCTCATGGTGGTGGTCTTCCGCGTACATGGCGACACTGGCGCTGCCTACTCCGTAATCTTGAAATCTTTTTAAGCTGTAAGTACAGCTTTCCAACGTTTGCCTCGAACACGTCTGCCCATCTTGCAGCTGGTCGCCTAGGAGGACGTTTATATTCTTTTAGGTACTATTCTACAGTTTTTTCGTCCATCTGTCGTCTTCTCTTCTCATTATATGACCAGTCCATCTATGTTTCGCTTTTGACACGTATTCCTCTGGATCATGCACTCGAGATATTTCTCTGATTTCAGTAATGCGAAGTCCCCCTTGATGTTGTGTTGTTTTGTGTTCGCCGGTTATATTTAACAAAACTATTTTAAAGCGCCTTTCCAATAGTTCTTGAAATCCTTGACGTGGTTGAGGTATCAACCCAAGTCTCAGATGCATAACAAAGCGGTGAGGAAACTACAGAGTCGAAAAAATGAGCACGTATTTTTGGGTTTGTTAATTGATCGGTGACCTCGTTTAGAGGTCCAAATACAGCCCATGCGGCTCTCTTGCTTTTGCTTAGTTCTTCTTTCATATCGTTCTCCATATTCATAGATTGCTCAAGGTATACGTAAGATTTGGTTTTTTCGATCTCGAAACCTTCAATCTTGATGCGATTTCCATCACACCATGGGTTTTTCATGAACTGGGTCTTCTTCTTTATTCGGAGTCCTGTCTTCTTCGCAACTTCGTTCAATATCACAACAATTTATTAAATATCATCTCTGCCTTCTCCGTGCTCGTCGAAAACAGGATGATGTGGTCTGCAAAGCAAAGGTTTGATAGAAATTTTATATAGACATGTATGCCTCTTTTGTCCCAATCTTACGACATCATAATCCATTGCAAGGTGTCAGTAAAGAGCCTCGGCGAGATAGTGTCGCTTTGTTGAACTCTTTTTTTCTAGTAATGGTAAGGTTTCGATCGAAAAGCTGCACTTTCGTTGTGCAATTTTAATTAAGTCGTCGAGGATTTTTATGTAGGACGGTTCCACTCCTTGATCGACAAGCGCTGACAGCCCAGCTTTCGTTTCGACGCTGTCAAATGCTTTTTCGTAGTCGACTAAGGTGAGAACAAAGGACAGCCCTCCTCCACCTCTCGACAGACCTCTATCACCCTTGCTATCGTTTGGATGTGGTCCATGCAGTAGAATCCTTTGCGAAATCCTGCTTGTTCCACAGGGTTAGCCTCATCCGGTGTTGTCGTTATGCGTAACAGGTTAATCCGTGAAGAGCTCGTAGAGTACATTCAACAAGCAAAGTGGGCAGTGATTTTGAATATCCCTCAGATCCCCTTTCTTATATAGAAGGAATCGTGCGCGAGGTTCTCCACTGATCTGGTATCTTTTCATTCTGAAGATATCTTGTTATATGTCGTGCCACAAGACCATGTAGTTTGTTGCCACCAGCTCGAATGAAGTCGACATTTATCTTGTCCGGTTCAAGAGGGAGCTGTGCCATTGTTCATGCTTTCTATAGCTGCGCGAACTTTAGATAGAAGAATTCATGGTGGTTTACTTCCATACGGTATTTGAAGATCTGCCATAAAATCGCGGAACGGAAAAGGTTGGTGTAGAACTTTTCCATCATCAATTCCATATCATGGCGGAAAGTACTTGGTATCCCGTCATCGTTGAGCAAAGCTGACAGAGAAACACAATAATCACGAAGGTCTCAACTACACATCTTCAGACTGGCTTGCTTTTGAGCTGTTTCTGATTGTATTTCTTGTATTTACCGTTTGAAACCTTCTTGCAACGATATCTTGCAGTTGGCAATGAATGCCAGCCGTGTTAGACGGTTTGCAGTCGGATACAACATTAGTTCCCTCCTAGTTTCGAGCATTTCTTTGGTTGCAGCAGAAATGCGTTGTGATCTTCTTAATTGGGAGACTGAAGCATATTCGGCACAATCATGCAATCCTTTCATAAGCAACTCATAATCTTCAATCGGGTTATCTTTCATCTGCCAGTCATATATGGAAAGGATACTGTTGAGAACGTTTCCATCATAAACCACTTCTTTTCGTGCAATGACAGATGTTCTTTTCTAGTTTTCTGCTGGAGCGATTCTTCGCACGAAGAAGGCGGTGATCAGATCCAGTGCAGAAAGATGGTACTACCTACGTATCTAGCAGATACCATCTTCTGTTAATAAGAATATGATCGATTTCCGCTTGGGTCGTTTCGTTTGGTCACTCCCATGACCATCGGCTGTGTTTTTTTTTCATAAAGAATGAGTTTTCATGGAAGAGGCGTGCTGTATGCAAGAGTGCTGCAAGACGTTCTTTATTTTCGTTTCGATCTTCTATTCCAAACTTTCCGATACTATAGTGTTTTTAGTCCATCGTGCCCATTCTCGCGTTGAAGTCTCCGACATCGAATTTGTATAAGGATTTTTCTTTTGGGATAACTTTTTACAACTCGTTACTAAAAGCGTCTAAATTGCTCTTATTTGCTGCACCAGTCATTGAGTAGCAAGTGATTATGGTGATTTTCCTACGACGCCGTTGTTGGAGACGGAGTATGGCGAAACGAGAGGATGGTATCTCATAAGAGTCGACGAGATGGACTACGGATGGGTGTACGACAAAACCAGCGCCACCGACGTACCTTCATTGAGTTGTCTTATGTCGGTTTTTCTATTCTTGGTCTCTCTTCATTGAAGCTATCACGTGTAATTTAATACGTTTCGTAGGTTCAAGAATAGCATAGTGATCGGCGTCTGAGTAAACTGTTCTGGCATTGTATGTACAAAGAAAGAAACAATCTCCACAGCATGTCGTGGTCGTGTTCTTTAGATCCCTATCCGACGTTACGATAGGCCCGAGATTTAACCGTCTCTCACCGGTTGTCTTATCGTCTGACGTCACAGACCGCAGAGTCTAGTGTGCAGAGGAATGAGGACGAAGTTTTGCTGGTGTAGCTTGAATCTCTTGGATTCCTGAGATAGCCTAGCTCAGGCGTTCTCACCGTTTTCACCACAGACAGTCACCGGCCCTTATAGTTCAAAGGGATGTGCCTCCTTCTGACTTCATTATATCAAGTCGGTAGTGGTTCTTGATAGGTTCACTCTTGGCTAACTCTTCATATCAAAATGAAAAGCGTTGGAACACCTTCCAGCCACGTTAAATCATCTGCGACGATTCTTGACAGTTATGTTGGAAAACAAGAAAATAGAGATGTTTCCAATTATTTATTTTCCTTCTGCACTTTCAAGCTAAAAGGCTTAAATTGGAAAGCTGGTGCAAACATTTATTCTTTTACGTGTTTTTCACGACTTATTTTGCTTGAACTCCATGCATGTACGTTAAAGTGTTATATGTAAGACTCATCAATTGATAAACTCTTGAGCAATCCTGATGCAGAATCTTCAGTTCTCCCTATAATAACTAATTCAAATGCAGAAGCATTCACTGCGTGTTCAATCTGCCTTCTTATAGCCATCATTTAAACCAATTGTCAATCGGTAAACCATTGGACTTACAGATTTTGAAACCAGTTTTCATATGTTGTCGTTACTCAATTACTTAGTGCATATATCGTTAGAAATGTAATAATTCTGGACAAATATGCAGCGCCAGCTACATTCCAACTCTTTATACAACGTGAAAGATTCATTATAATGTTGTTGTTTTTTGTTCAGTTTATTAAAAACCTGATTTTTTTTATAAACGTTGCTATTTATATTTGACCAGTAAATATTTTGAGCAAATTGAAATAGTAGGAAAAGGTTATAAGTGGCATCTGACACCGTGCGTCGTCTAAGTTGATTAAATAAAATCACAGCTGTTATTTGGCTTAATGATTCTTATAAATTGTTTTGTAATGAATTACGTTTTTGAGATGTCTAGAAGAAAACGTTTGATCAATGGTGATGTTAGCAAAAAGTTGGTCTTAAGAATACCAGATCTGTTATCTATCCATATAATCCTGAACAACTAATTAGTGTCTTATTTTTCAATTTTTATAGGGCTGTTAAGTTTGTTGGGCCTTTTGTTCTTATGGTCTACACTATTATCGCCACCGATATTCGGAGATTTCTGATGATCTATGGAATATTTCTCATAGGTTTCTCACAAGGTGTAAATTTTGTCTTAAATTTAATAAAACATACTGGACCATATATTTTAGTGCTCACTGCTAAAACTGATATTTCATCTGATAAGACAATTGATATGTAGAGGAGAATTCATCGAAGGACCAGTAAGTACATTGGAGACGGACAACGGGGCCGTCTCCAATAATTAAACTCTACTCCACTTATTGGGATACACTGGAAATAGTTGCTGCCCACCAATGAACAAACCTTTTTGCAACTCCTGCGGAACAGCTTGACAAGCTAACTATGGGAACAATTGCAAGAAGCAATACAAAAAGCAAAGCACATTCTATAAAATGAGCCTTATCCCCCAGAAAAATCCCCGTTACTGCATAGTTGGATAAGACTACTACGGAGATGCTTCTAAAATCTCAGGGCCAAACTAAGTTGCCATTAAAGGACTAAGATGTCCTGTACATGCAATGGCACTTACGCTTATATCATAATCCTCCATAGACCTTCTGATGCATTCTAAAAAAATCAAGTTTTTCCTCATATGACTGTCCGAAACAAGAAGACAAGAGCAATTAGCGTGGTTCATAAGACTGGAAAAGAGCCGTTACTTGGAACATGCGATCAAACAGATGTCGGTAGTGTAGGCGTGCTCGCTAATTCCAACTTGGTCGTGAACATCAATTCGTTTGAACAACTGACAACCTGAGTCAGAATATGAAGTTCATTCTACGAAATAAGATTAATCAAGAATAAGAGCAGTGCTGCCCGCGAGACTTGTGAGATTAGTATTGGAAATGAGTGGTTGTATAAGTAAACTATTGTAGAGAGGACATCAGACATTGTAGTTGTTGTACGGTACATCAAAATTGGTAATTAGATCCTTATGTAAAGTAAGCAATAAAATTTGATGAGATAAACTTTGGCGTTGATCAGTCTCTTAAGGTTGGATGCGCCTACGATTTCGTGTTTGACGAGATATCGTGGAAGCGGTGGAATGCGAGCATGGTCTATACAGTGACCTTAGTTGACCACTCTTCACTAAATCAGTGCTAGGTATTTTACTCAGATTTCTCTGGTACCAATTTATCGATTCCGAAATGATGGCGAGGTTGGTAGGCTTGAAGTGTGGCCGTGAACTGATTTGGGTCGGCTTGTCACCGTGGCACCTCCACCACCTCCATGATGTTTATAAAAAACGTTTACATTTCTGACGTCCCATTTACGCTTAACGGAAACAACGTCACATTGTGCTCAATCTATGTGTATGTCGGTCTTGAGATCAATACGATGAACGACATAGCAGTAGAGCTTGGGATAAGGGAACGAGCGGCTTGAGGAACATAGAAGAGCATCAAGTAGTGAAGAGGACACGGGATACAAAACTTCAAAGCCAACGTTCTGACACGACGGTTCTTCCTACCTTAACGTATACTTCAGAAACTTGGGCAATACGAAAGCTATATGAAAGATCACTGGGCGCAATGCAACGCTGTACTGAAAGAGAGATGTTTGGTTTTTCCCAGATCACACAAATGAGAGAGGGAATACGGAATTTTGACCTACGTGAACGTCAGAAAATCAGATACGGAATTGTACGCGCTGAGTTTTCGAAGATTATGTGGGCCGGATACGTGGTGCATGTGAATGATTACGGGCGGATGCGGGCATAAGTGAATGGATCCCACTGAACATCAATCGCACTGCAGGAAGACCACCAGCCCGATAGTCCCACCTCTTCACGAGGTTCTTCGAAAGTTGTTCAACGGATCCCTAGAGCAAAAACAACTTACTAGACTACCCTCGCGCAATGATAGGGATAAGCGGAAGTTATACTGGTGCCTGCCCGACATTGTGGATGAAAAGAAATCCAGGTGATCCATATTAAGAAAGCAGTCAGTAGATTTTAATAGGTGGATTGAGTTTTGGATATATACAAGAATTTCGACAACGGAAGAACATTATAGCACAAAGAAAGACCATATAATCGTAATTTTCAACCCACCAATGCTTTTTTAATGATCTCGCTGCAGAAGGGATTTCTTAATGAGTATTTCTTACACCTTTCAAAGCGCACTCTTCGAAAAATTAACATTACACATTAGTTGTATTACAGTAATTTTTCCTCTATGATAAGCTAACACAGTCTTTGTAGCTTTCATTGTAAGACCTATATTGTTTGCCTCATTTTCACAACTATATCGATGGAAGACTTGTGTATATCTCAGATACTCAAGTGACTAGCAGCGTTATCGTTTCTTTTCCATGGTCTCAACTCGAATTAGAAAATGAGGGATGCACTATTTTAATGAGTTTTTCTCTCATGGATATGCTTTCCTATACCGAATGGTCCTTTATTAAACGTCTTGTCAATATCTACTACAATACGTTATTTTCAATATCAAAAGATCTCGTAGTGATCCCACTAGTAGTAGGTATAATTTAGACCTGACAGAGCTAATTAACACTAAGAAAGCAATTTACTTTGTCAAAAAATATACCAATGATTAAAGGTAGAATAAAAGTTTGTTCACAAGAACTAAAATTAAAATTACGTACTCTATCTATTACGTAATTAAATTACTAAATAATTAATTAATTAAATTACGTACTCTTATCTTTCTAAATAGATTTATTTCATTTTAGATTAGCTTTCAAATAATAGTGAATTCAATAAAGCATACAAACAGTAAAGTTTCTGAACTGCTTCGTATTTTTTAACAGTGTTTGCCTGTATATTTGATAATATTTCCTGACTATTTCTAACTTAAAATGGGAAAACTGAAAACAAAGATTTTTCGAAAAAAAAACAGGCATAATTATCACTAAGAATAAGGTAAACACGAGCTTACTCTAGTCCTCATCGATCAGATATGTTAGATACGTGAACATAACTGAAATGTCTCTTTTTTTCCGCCCAGTTGAAAGATTTATAAATTCAGCTTTTTATCTGGTATTTCTAAGCTGTGAACGTGCCGAAGAAACACAACATCCTGGTGTCAAAGACCAGGATAGATTCCAGAATGTTATTCAGAATCCCGCAGAAGCGTTCATACGCACCTTTATTTTAACTATTGGAGAATTTACTGTCCTTTATAGGAACTTGGCCATGTGCCCGGCAAAGGTTATGGTCTGGATTGGCAAGGTAAACCACAATGTTTCATTTTTTAAAATAACGGTCTTAAGTATTCTTCTACGCTAGCTTTGATGCAAACCAAATTTCATTTTACAGGCAATATTTCTTATTTTTGAACTTGGAGTTTCTATTCTACAGTTTAATTTATTGATTGCAATGATGACGAGAACATACGATACTATCTTTCGTACTAGAAAAGAGTATAAACGCCAGGTCTGTAAAATACACTTTAATGATATAAAGTAATGTGGTCATAAAATAATGCATCTCCATTGCAAGAAGAATCAGTTATGTTATTATTGTTGTTGATGAACCAGTTCTGTTCAAGTTAACATTAAGTTGCTCAAAAAAAGTGGCATAGTTTACTTATCACACTCTCATACACTCAGTGGCACGCTTATCACACTCACTTGTTAAATAAAATCTAGAAACATGAGATATAGCGAATATTTGCTACTTTTTCTGCTCATAACTTTCATAAAGCTTCACGGCTTCACTTCAAGTCTACGGAGTGGCGAGTGTAACAGATGCGTGCTACTTTCTTCTCCATTCTTCAATGAACTACTGCTCTAACGACATAGTGACGGCAACCTATCACTTATTATATCACTATGATTGAATAAGAGTATGGAAGCTTTTAAGCCTTTCCTTTCACCCTTACTACAATTCTCTAACGAATCACCACTACTGTCTATACCTCACTCTCGTTTTACTTCCTTTCAGAAGAAGACCCAGTGACTCACAGACACTCTCTGCTTCGTATCACCATCGATAAAATTCTGCATCTCTCTAATAGTTTCTTTTTGATAGTTTTCTTCTTCAGCTTTCAGTAAACGTTTATTTGCCCAAGTTTGAGATACATCATCAGCTCTGAAATAAGCTATACGGCTATTGAACTCGAGCTAATATACGAAAAATGGAGTTTTTGTATAAGACTTTATTTCAATGGTGTACTCTGCAAAGTGGGGTTTTGTCGCCCATGGGGTTCACAGCAAGTTTGCTAAGTGTTATACTTTAGTGTATGGTTTGATGTAACAAATAGGTGATTCTTTAAAATAGCTTTGTTTTCGAAACCTTGGAGACACAATTCGACACCTAGAAAAACTACCCGCCATAAAGAAGTGACCAACTATCTGGATGAGAAATCATTATTGAAGAGATTTCCCGAGCCTAGGAGTATCTTCCCGATTAAGAAGACATTGTGTGAACTTAACATTATTTGTGTCGCGTAAAGCGGCAGTAAGAGTCGCGGTTGGATAGATTTCACGATAAGGCATACTAAACAGCGCATCTCTCAGGAGTTGATGAGCTGATACCAGAATAGTAGTAGGATAAGCAACAATAGTGAATTAATGAAGATTGATAGCATGAAATCAATATTTAGATTGGAATCGAGTTCAGTTACTTGCATGGTTTCATTATGAACTCTAATGAGTAGTGGGACGCTACTCATTAGAGTTGGATTGATGAATTGATTATAGCCATTCTTCCAATCTTTTATTTTGGAAACGACTCGAAGGCTTTTTTTTCTACTCAACAGAGTAGTTTCCCTAACAACTGTAGGTAACCTGTGTGATATAGAGCGCGATGACAAAATTTAACAGCCTTAATGACTTTTTACATACCAGAGCAAACTTAGTAATGTTACAGTTGAAAGACGCAAGAAAACCTATTATTAGATTTACACTTCTGATGAAATAAACTCACAAAGGGCCACGTCTCTCTAATCCATAAACGTCAGTGACTGCATGTGCATATGACAACAATTTTACAATACATTTAGTGTATGTTGGCTACGGTTCGGTAGCCGTATGTAGCTATCTAATCCAAAGTTTGGTGATGTACATCAAACTTCGATAATAAACTTTGTTATAAAACAGAGAAAGAATAGAAAATATCGTATCGATGTTGATAGGAATCAGAGAGTGAGAATAGAGTAAGAGTCCTTGTCTGAGAGAAAGAGAAGGAATTGAGTTAGACGAAGAAATTAAGAAGTGAATAGGCGAACAATTGAACAATAGAGTCTGGATGGAAGGCTAGAATACCTTTACAGCTTTATCTAATCATATTTTCACGAATGACAAGTGATGAGTTATCATTACGATATTAAGTGTTGGTCCCTTATTGGTGAATGGAGAGGAAGGCTACACACAGAGTGTCATAGAGATGTAAGTACCAATAATTATTGTTCACTAACCCTTGCAGCTGATAGACACAAATCAGACGTATTCTACAATTTGTTGAAAAAGGTTATTCGAAAAGGAATTTTTTCAAAAACTTGTTGCCAAAGACTTCATTGTTAGAATGGGAACAAGGAATGAAGAGAAAAGTAATGGACCAGCAAGTTTAAATTAGGAAATCGGAATGCAAATAATGTGGCCAATGACGCACTGGTTGTGTGTGCTTGGGTTACCAATTATGTTGTATGGACTGTTGTTGCACGAGCAAGTGTTTTTGCTAGCCTTTACGGTAGTTTGGTTGTGTAGTTGTAGGAGTGTGCTAGCCAACAATAAGAGCAGTGCCGCCAAACGGGCAATTAAAATTTTATATATAACAAACAACACGATATGATAGGATAAGCTTTGGCGTTGATCAATGCTTTGTAACGAAATGCGACTACGCATTCGTGTTCAACTTGATATCGTGGAGGTGGTTGAATGCAACTCTGTTCTATACGGTGAAATGAAATGACCATTTTTCCACCAAGTTAGTGCTAGTTATCTTACCCAAAGTTTATTGCCACTAGTCGACCGACCTTGAAGGGATAGCAGTTTTAGGTAGGTCTAGGAGGTAGCTGCGAGCTTATTTCAGTCGTACATGTCACTATGGCACATCTACTACTGCGCAACAGCGCCCCCTCAAAACAATAGCATAACAATAATGCAGTAACACAATAAAAATAGTAATATTATTATAACACAAGAACAGTAATATGAGTTTTAACTGTAATAAGGTACAGTTTATGCCCTTTATATTAACACCTGTTAGCCGGTATAAGACATGAAACAATGCGCAAGCCTGTCATGATCATTACTTGATGTGACTAAAAATGTAATATGATCGATATGACATGTGGAAATATTGTGATACATTAATTACAATATAAAAAAATTGTTGCTAGTAAAGCATATGAGATGATACTTGGTTGCGGTCAGTGGAAGAGGTTTTCACTTGCTCGTCTCATAATCGATCGATCAGTGAGCTGCACCTATTAAAAGAGCGCCGACGTTTCTTAGTTTGCACTCATAAAAAGCATGGTTCTTACTTAAGGATGAGAATGAAGGAGACCTTCTACGTCATAGAGGATAATAAGATAAAATAAACTTCAGCGTTTTTGCGGGACTCCTGACAACAGTCTCTTCTATGGAAATTCATTCGTTGTGGTGAAAAAACACGGCTGGTGAACATGAGAATCTACAAACGGAATGATCGACATGATCAATTGCATTATTACAAGGAGAAGATGGCGTGTTCCTGATACGTCTGTAATACCATCTTTCCGCACTGGATCTCATCACCGCACTTTCCGGGCGAAAACTCGTTTCAGCAGAAAACTAGAGAAGAAAATCTGTCATCTCACGAAAATTCGGAAAACATTACTTACGATTTCTTCACGAAACGTTTTTCATAAAATCCTTTCCGTTCAAAACTGACAGATAAAGAAGATCCAACCAAAGACTTTGAGTTGTATTTTCCGCGCATCTCGATCAGAGTGGAACCTATATAGTATAGCTATATAGATATAGTAGTTCACTACTGTTTTCAAAATTGCTCAGCCGATGCCTATTTTCTTGGCTGAATCCTTACCATGCTCATTTGAAAAGGATTTCGACAAGGCCATGCGATAAAATGTCACTAGAACTCATCATTGATACCTTATAATGCATAATGAAGTTGTTAGATTAAGACAAATGGTATTTGTATCTACTAGACATTTTCATAGAATTTTTTACTGCAAATGACATCATCTTATTTTTTGATAAGTACAGAAGAACCAGAGATGATGTTGAACGAACTGAACGGATATAATGAGAAGATAGGTCTGCTAGTGAGCAAAGGAAAACCCACTTCATGAAAAGCCCATGGTATGATGGAGATGAAATCAAGATTGATAGTACTCAACTTGGGAAAATCAAATCTTACATATACGTTGGACGATCAGTGAACATAGAGAACGATTATGTAGAAGGGCCGCATGATGTATATTAGGATTTCTGAAAAAGGTCAATGATCATGTAAAAGTCCCCAAATACGAGCTCACTTCATCGAATTTCCAATTCCCCGGCGCTTTGCTACACGTCGGAGACTTGGGTTCAAACAACGACTCAATGATTCCACGGACTACTGACAGGGTACCCGAAAGGGGGTCATCAAGACAGCTTTTACATTTCTTTTTTTATTTATTTCGAAAAAAGTCAATGTTATTGCGTGGTAGTTTCTTTCCAGAAAACTAGATTTTCCGGTAAAGGTTTCAACGTTTTCTCCTTGTAAAAGTAGACTAAAAAGCATTGAGATATGATTTATCAAAAAACTGTACTTCTGGATTTATAAATGGTTGGGTAGAATTTCACCATTTGCATTGAAAGATCACCGAGTTTCAACGTTGATGTTGTATACTTCCATCGAAGCAAATCTCATTGAGGCTTATGTAGCCAACTGTATAAATGCTCACAACACTACGCTCTTATCCTTTTAATGTTGAATGTGGTCATGATATTGAAAAATCAGAAATAAAACTCACCGCGGTTTGTTAATTATATCAATATGCTTAGGAAATAAGTAAACTCTATTTAAATTGATTTGCTGCAAAAAAAAAGTTCATATTATGCGATTAGCAACTTATGTGTCCAAAGATTTTCATAAGCTTCAGCAAATTAATAGTGGTTCAAAATTATTTTATTAAGAAAAATTGCATAAAATTTGAAATTGTTGTGAAAAAAATGGCAAAATTGGGAGCTAATCAAAATTGTTGCAGTGGGCACAGGTCATATTAATGTTGGAGCTTTCGCTAGCACCTAAAGATCGGCTCATGTATTTACTACAATATTCGCGTCCAACGGGAACAAACAAAAAAATAAGGAGCTTCGTTGTAAACAAGAACGCCTATGTATGCTTTATTTTTTTACGTGTATTTTTATATTGAAAGATATATGAACTCCACTTTTCAGCAAAACAAAACGCCGGGTGAAATTTCACAATTGAAAGAGCAGAAAGCAAAGAAGATTATCGAAGAAAGGAAGGTGCTCTTGAAACGGAGGTTGAAAGTTGGTTTATATATAACTGAAATTTGTTCAACGTTTTTCTTTGCATTGTCACGATTACAAAGATATCTTAGATAGTGAAATTCCGTATTAACAAATATTCATTAGGACATTGAGATTCGTGAAGGAGTGCGCCCGTTCACAGCGTTCGGAAGGAGTCCTCGACCATCAACTACTTGTTTTAGAACAAAAAACAGTTAAAACATTACAAAAATATGCTTTTTGTAAGCTCTTCTTATTGGTTATGAAATTTGCTATGGATTTGAAATTTCAATACAATTTGTGTTTTGTTCTAAATTTTTCCTGTTATCTTTTTCCCACTACATAAACTGTTACTGTAGCCATGATGTAATAATAAACACATAATAACCTCCACAAGATGTAAAATTTAACCTGTTTCCATTCAATTCATGCTTCTTTAAAGTCGACAACGTAATTTTTGAGGAGAAAAATGGCGTCAAGAATAGCTGATCACTAATTACGTTTTTCGTAAATCTCCACTATCATACATTCTCACCTCAGCGCATGTCATATATAATCACTGAGGAAGAAATTAAGAAAATCTGTGTTTACGACAAGCTTCTTGTTTCTTCTTTGTACGTTTTTTATATGGCATCTTACGGCTCTAAAACGCTGTCGCTGGAATTAGGAATAAAACTGAAAAAGTCCTTTGTGAATACGTCACCATAAATTTTATGGGTAAATGAACATTTACACCTTATACATTATGCAAAATTTCTTTACATAAGTACAATTCCAGGTTTAAACAATAGTTTCGGAAAACTTTCACTAAAAAAAAAATTTACTATTTCTGTTACAATAGAATCTAAAATTAAAACTTAATAAAGACAAATTACTGAAGAATATTGGAAAGCATTATTAAATATTAGAGACATTCGAATGAGCACAGTAATTCTTAGTATTATTCATGAATAGTATGGTAACGATGAGATGCATGAAAACGCCTTTCGTGAAGTAGACGGCGAAAATTCAGGACAATTTCAATTCGTTTTTAGGATTTTAAATGTTCATTATGAGCAAAAATGAACAAAGATAATTTATCAAGTCGATATATGGAAGTACGTCACAATTCAAGTGTGATACGATTGACAAGCTACTGTGCTCAACACCAACGTGCTATAACGATTTCGTAACATTGTAAATGTTATTTGAAAATGTTAAATCGACAAGCTCAATTGTTAAACACGCTATTGAAATATGTAAATTGTTATTGCCATTGTTCGTTAATCAGAAAAAATATGAGAACTGACATTTCCTTATAAGTGTTTTCTACACTGCAACATTTTTATTCCATAAAGGCTTGCAAGCGTAGAAAAATCCAATAGCACAACCATTCTCGTCTCTTGAAGAAATCTGGAAAGAACCTAATTGAAGCATAAAATACATGCTAAATTCTGTAGTATAAGCAAATTAATTTCACGAATTCATCTAAGAAAATAGTACAGCAGAATGTATTGTAAGACAAACTACCTTATTATAGTATAGTAGTGACAAGTATTATTTATACTGCAGACTAGTCTGGATGCTAACAGCTATTAATTTCTCCAACTAAAAGAAATGAAATTTCAGGAATTGCTCTATTGAAGTCAGACAAGCAAAGAGAAGCGGCGTAAAGTAGTTTTGTTTCCTGGTCGCTATCGTTTTAGTGGAATATTAAGAGCAATTGTACAGTTTGATTTTTAGATATTACACCAGATTATTGCATTAGAACGCTGATGAAATTCAAAATCCGAGGTAGAAGAACTTCATCTTATTGAAACCACTCCGATATAGCATCTTCAAATTTAGACATTTGTAATGTCGAGGCATTTGTTTCTTATGCTAAAAGGGGTTCTACAAGTACGATACTCTTAGAGATATACGTACTGTATGGTCTTGTAAACGTCTGTCTTTTGAGGAAAGAGAAAACGGAATCAGAATATTTCTTTTGTTAGCGGTGGTTGACAAGTAGGTGAGGTTCCTATTCGATATATGCCATAGAAAAGGGATGCCTTTCGAACTAATAAACAGGTAAATATGATAACCTTGTGGCGAGATGCACCTGCGCATTCGCTTCAAAGAGATATCGTGGAGGTAAATTAATGCAGGCCTCGTTATTACAATTACTTGATTTGACCACTTCTTACCACGTCAGTGCTAGTTATGTTACCAAAATTTCTCTTGTACCAATTTACCGAAACCGGAGGGATGACGGGATTGGTACACCTGGGGGGCGGCCGCGTACTAACCCGTGCCTGCGTGTCACTGTGGCACCTCCAAAACTGCGACACCCGAAATTTCCTTGTATAAAGCTATAAATAGCCCAGTCTGAAAGCCTCAAGGTAATTTTTTATATTCGCTAGAAGGTATGGATGTTGAAGAAAACGATGAAACTATCAGTTCTAATCTATAAGATTAAGAATTGTTAGCATTATACAGAACAACTGTACAAGGCAAAACAATAAAAGTGAACTATGCCCCAACAATTAATATATCTGCTAAATAGATTAAAAAAAATATTTTTCAACTAGTAAAAGAAAACAGCAGCTATACTTATGGAATAAGAATTCTTCGCCTGCATTTTTTATTATGATTTTTTATTATGGTGTATATTTTAATAGGTAGAAAAATGTACCAACCTTATAGTAGCATCTGCATGTTCCATTTGCTGAGAATTCACTAAATGACAGTGGACAAGATGGATCATGATTTTTCGTAGCACTTCCATCGATGTTAGGATTCAACACGCGACAGTTGAACGTAGGACCTTAACATAATACGTTTTTCGAGGTCTAGAGTGGGAGAATGACGTGAAATACTTAATTCATTGAAATTCAGTTGTTTGACAAATTAAACTATCAGTTATCTTTCCATCACATCTATTTTAGTTTCATATCTCATACCAGTTATCATCCCCACACTGAACAGTTGGTTGCTTTCGCCGTACCACTACAATAATAACGGCTAATGAGTGAACTGCTCCGAACCAAAGACAAGTTGACTAGCCAAATATACTTTCAATAGAAATAAAGCTGTCAAACTTCCTCAAATTAACATTCTGTTAAGTGAAATTTGCTTGATGTGCTGCTTTTGCCCAAATCATCACAGAAACTCTTTAGCTTGTCACAGAAATAAATTTTTGAAACCATACTACAATGCAACCAATAAACAGATAACATTAATCTGAAGATATTTAGAATGAATGTGAGCTGTACTTGTATAGAAGGATAACTTCAAATAGTGCTTGTCTATGTATTTTACACCTACAGAATATGTTCTAACTTTTCTTTTTGATTTATCATGTAGCTATTCTTGCTTCTTGGAAGGGATTTCATTGGACGATAAAGACCTGTGAATATAAGTGATTATAATTATTCGTCATCAAACCCCTTCAGGAGCGTTGGTTTTCTTTTCTCATTTTGATTTCTGTGGTCAAATAAATATACATTGTAGAAATACCGAATACACCATATTCTATATAAAACACGCGTTATTTTCAACCTTTGCCGCAATTGTTGAGAAAAGTAGAGTAATTTGAAATAAATGAAAGATTTTCAATAAGTGAACGGTATAAAAGACATGTACCACAGTGTCACTTGGTTACATCCTATGTACTCAGTCAGGCAAAACCAGCCATATTTCCAGCGTAGACGAAGTGATGCCAGAATAATCTTAGAGTACAAGCAATTCTGACATGATAGTGAATGGAACTCGTATTTGACCACTCTCATAAATGAGGAAGGCAAATGCGTGGCCTATCCCAACAAGATCAATTGACACCAGACCTTAATCGCTTTACTTTTCAAACAGTTAGCTTCGTTAAAACTTCAGATTTCCTTTCGCGCATATTGCTTTTTTTTGCCATTTTGTTGCCTTTGTAACAAAATGCTTACAAACAGTTCTCCTTGACGAGGGTATCACGGGTTGGCTGTCTAGCTTTACTTTCTTTGAATATGAAACCATGTGAAACCAAATTGTGAAAAAAATTACGAACATACCCTTGTAGTCTTCTGGATTTAATCGAATAACAGCAGGCTTTGGAGCAACATTCTTCCGCAATAAAGTTGAGCCTAATTGTTTTGACGGTAATGTTGAGGTACTGTAGAATCTAAGGAAAGTTTAACTCATCTGATTAGTCACAATTTGTTCAAAAGCAAAGACTTTATATGAAAAAGACATAATTTTGTAATGTGAGCAACTTAGACTCATTCGGGAAAAACAAGTGAATAAAGTAGAAAATACGTCTATTTTGGGTATTTCCAATAGCGGTACTTGTTACTAAGAGAACTGAGCTTTTTATCTGTTGATCGGTGAATTGTTCAGAAATTGAAACTATCTTAGTAATTCTTAGCATTTGATAAAAACCATCATCAATATAATTCATACTGAATAATTTTTATTTTTAAGCATTTTATCTCCTTGACCTCCTTGTGAAGATGCGCCATCTAAGTTGTCTTGGTGTTGTAGTAGTGTTTGGATGGAAGTGTTCTATATATAGGGTCCATTCCCTTGGAATGTCCATATTCTTACCTCTGCTATAGTCTTTTGACACTAGTTAACATTATTTCTTATCAATGTTGAAATGACGACATTTCACTGTCGAGCCGATGTCTCGCGGACAGTCCGGCAATCTCTTCGCGTAGAAGCCTTGCGGAAAACTCGGTAATAGTTAAGATCGTGTCAACGCGGCCCGATAATAGCCTCAAGTCATGCCGACGCCTATTCATACCGCACCACTGCAGTTATCGAGTGATTCGTCACACCGTCAAGAATCCATTTTCTTCTTGATCATCTTTGTATTGATTGCCCTATATGGTTAATAATATATTCCATCATTTCCTCTCGTCTTGTGACTATTGTTTGTTTATTCAATGTTATATTTGTTGATAAATGATCAATTACCCAAGTTTGAGGTTGTGATTCTCTACGAAACTCTTTTTTTCTCTATGAAAACTTAGCAAATACTCAAATAGACTACTCATCCGAAGAAATGTATCGATGTACATATACTGGCCTATTAAACGACGCCAGCGAAGCGAAATCAACAATCAAACAAGTATTGGACAAAATAGGAAACGCATTGTACGTCTACACAACAACATTGGACCATAATTTTCCAACGATAGAAAGCATTCAAAAAAAATCTGAAATTTTCCTAGATAGCACAATTGAACATATGGACAATACTGAAAAAATGTCTTGAAAGTCTATGTAATTTACGAATCACTCTGGAACAGCAGGTATGACATCAACCTGATGAAAATATGAGAATAAGACCCTAACAAGATAGAGTTCAATTCATAATAACCATAATCCTTGTTACAACTGCGGATCATCATTCACCTTCTGCTCAACTGCAAAGAAGGATCGTATCGGCTGCGATAGGTATGAACACACATCTATTTGCAGAAATTAATAATCTCTGACCGAGCACAAGATTACGCGAGGTGAGGAATATTCAACTAGAGAACAAAAAGTTTTACGAGATCCCCAAGCAAACTCAAAGGAGTGAAATCCTCCTCTACACAGGCTAACTTTACATTTCCTTATGGAAGTTGTACGAAGGATACGGTGATACTTCAGAATACAGAAGCAGATATGGCCAATGTTGGAATTCTAGAAGGACAAGCGAAAAATCTCAACTCTAACAACACAAAGCAAGAGAGAGTGGAAGTCTTATTAGATACAGGCTCAAATCGTTCCCTCGTCACATATCAATTAGCGGCACATCTTCAACTAGGAAATAATGATTCTAGAGACGAATAAATTGACAATGAAATAATGAAAAATAAGACGATAAAATACACATTTGGAAATTTGGAGCAGATCACGAAGACATGCGGAATTATTACTCTACAACTATGTGATATGTACAGGTCAAAGGACATAATTACGGAATCGATACAATACCAAGACCTCTAAAACGATTCCGTCTAAGTAAAGAGCATAGGGAATCAAAACAATTTTGAGTTGTCGATTGACTATGACTCTACCACCGTTATACCACAACTTTTACTCAATTGCTCAGATTTATTCTTTATACTGAAGTCTAGTGGACCATCTTCCAATGATACGCTACCAACAGGATTAAAACTGACTTCATCAAAACTCGATTATCATGTTACTGGGACCACCCGGAACCTTGCTGGAGAGACAACTCTGGAAAACAAGACGACAAAAGTGCTACACTTCGTGTTTGAACAGCCAACATGGGGATACTCTTTTAAATTGCAGTCTTTAGAAGTGCACGAATTCAAAATGCGAAACAGAAGAGAAAAAAAAATTGCGAAAGCTTCATTAAGCCTTGAGACGACAGCACAGGAAACGCAAAGTCTATTCCAGAGCATTGTTAAAATCTCCGTACTTGCCTAATAACTACGCCGCAAACATGGCCCTATTAATTCACGTCATCGCAATAAGTGAGGACAAGGAGTATAAGGATTATTACCTTGGAATATCTCTGTCCTCACCTCTACTATAGCCTTTTGATACTAGACATTATCTCTTATCAATGCCAAAATAATCAATCCTATTTCACTGTCGAACCAACATCTCGTGGACATACACGCAGCCTGGTGGCGTCGATGCTTCGCGGACACCCCGGCAATACCTAAGGTCGTGTAGATGTAGCCCGTCAATGCTTGAGATCGTGTCAACACAGCTCGGCAATAGCCTCAGGTCACGCAAACGGCTGTATATACCTATACAGACCGCACCACTCCAGCTGTCGAATTATTCATCGTACCGTTAAGGTGGAGACGGAGTGGCTCAGTGGTGGAGGTGCCGCAGCGACAAGACGGCCCGAACTAGTTCGCGGCCTCTCCCCAGGCTTACCAAGCCCGCCATCCCTCCGGGGTCGGTAAATTGGTACCAGAGGTGTCTGGGTAAGATAACTGGCACTGACTTGGTGAACAGTGGTCAACTCAAGTCATTGTATAGACCAGGCACGCATTCAACCACCTCCACGATATCACGTTGAACATGAATGCGGGGGCGCATCCCACCACAAGGGATTGATCAACTCCAACAACTACCTTTTTATCTTATCTTACCGTCAAGGTCCCATTTTGTTTATTATCATTTTGTAATGATTGCATTATGTTACTCGTAGTATATTCCTCCATTATGTTTCGTTTGTAATTGTTAGTTGTTTCTTTATTGTTATATTTGTTGGTAAAAGTATAATCACCCAAGTATGAGGTTAGGATTCTCTACGATGCACAATCAATACCAAAAGACCCGCGTGGTAAACTACTCGGGCCAAAGCAGCACTGCTATTATTTACTGGCCAAGCCAATACACTATAATGTAATTCATTTTCTAGAGGATCGGCTTATTAGCCATCGTCATGGCCATCCATAATCTTCTCTGTAGACGGGATTTTCGTAAATCATTCAGCAATCTGGGGACTGTCTAGCGCAGTGGTAGGTGATGTAGTGGTATAAGGTCTAGCACAAACCAGTGTACGCCAGTTTAGCTCCGTACCCTAGGAAAGCAAGCCTTCCTCTTGTAACATGTCAATGGATTGACAACAGAATAGTCTGCAGGACAAACATCACTAACGTGCTAAAAATCAGTTTCATATCAATGGCGCAAATTCGTTTGAGATTTTTTTTTTATTTTTGTTGTATAGTAGAATGATAGCAGGATCCCGAAATTAAATAAGTAGATTAAGGAAGATTGAATTAGCTGAAGACAAATGGTTTTGCGGAGGCGCAAAGTGTTGACAGCAGTTAGTCTTCTATATAGTTCATATGTTGAAATGTAAACGCTTATTTTTTATTCATTAGGAATTTCCCGAAAGTTTTCATATCGTGCATATTTTAATGCCTCGTTCTCTTCCTGATTCTATATTCACACTGGTCATTTGCTTCACTATCACACTCCTCGTAAAATTTGTCAAATTATGTTTGTGATTTTGAGGAAAAAATATGTGATTCTCCTTAAGCCGCGCGATAAATATTTCTCCTCCATTCAAACGTAAATCAAAACGGTGAATGATTAACGTTGTAATTATATGACGGAAAAGTTATTGAATATGAATCCTTGTTATAAGACAACACACAGATTGGATGCGATAAATGGTCTCAATTTAATCACAGTTCATATTTTCGTTCCACAATTATCGCACTTGTATTATCATTTTGAAATAGTATTACACTTTCTGTAATTATGCTGAGTTGGCTGCAAAACTCTGGACCTCAGGCGGTGATCGAATCCCCACATACAGATATCCGGTCTGCCGTGCTAATCCATTACACTACCAAGACCCTCAGTCTACAACCACTTTATGCTTCACTTATAGTAAGTGGGTGTCTTATCAGCACTCACCCGTTAACGGGTACGATCTGGCGAGCCTATATCGGCATTACATTCAGTTAAGCTGGTAATTACGGGATTACCCGAAATTCAGATATAATATAATCATAATTTGTGAAACAAATATTGCTACTTTCCCCTACATTCTATGTTAACGCTTTTGTTACATATCAGTCCAACCACTATCATACCACTAAGACAGGATAAATCTATAAAAGCATAACTTGACTTTACCTTAACTTAGACTTGGTCTTTCATGGTCTTAGACTCATACCTCGACTTCTCTACGTCTACACTCCTATCTAATAAAAGTTTATTCATACGAGTCTTAGGTAAATTACCCGATTTTGGGAATAATATGGTGTATTTTCCGGATCGGTGAATCAAAAAATAAAAGTCTCGCGTGGCAGACAGAAAACGTTCAACGCAATATTAGTACTTTTTTCAACACATATCGTAAATTTATTATCCTATTATCTTTCTCTTTATTGCAATCCATTTATCACACCATATTGTACAAATCATGGTAACTTCACTTTGGGGGCTCCAAGCCCAAGTAACGAGTGCTATCAATGTTCTCGCGCATCTCACAGAAGAAAAAAGGAACTTCATTGCAATGTCCATGAAATTATTTCCCAATGAACTGTATCTACACGAAATGAGAGAAAAATTGAAGAATACGAGAATAGCACTTCAGAACGAACTTAATAGGGCTTAAACGGAGATTGAAGACTACTGCATAGTGGTGGATACTATGTACACAGAACTTCAAGATTCTGAATTCAAACAAAAGGTTAACGACATGCAATGTATTATACGAAGCACAACAATTAGAAAGAATAGCTGTGCTATTGTAATGCAACAACCAATGTACACCGGATAGACTAAATAATGTCTGGACAGCCTGCATAGCGCAAAAGACATTTTAAAAACGCAGACTCAAGATAATACGTTTTTTCAGACGAGAAACCACTGGAAGGCAATGTCCCCAAAGTAATCAAAATACAAAAAGTACAGATTTCGATACAAAAAGATCTCCCTGTCTCAAAAGCAAATAAGCAAATAGTCAAAGAAGGGATAAATAGACTTAGAAAAACCTCTTACACAGTAACACCAGTCATCAAGACACAAAATCTAGGTGATAAGAGCCTCCTAGAGGAGCAGCTACCGAAAAGCACTACGCTCATAGCTGCCAGCACACATCAATTTGATAGCAAATTATCGGAAGAGCAACACACAATGCGATGCCGTCAGTCATCAACAGTATCTCCAACGCAAAATAAAAAGCAAAAAAGAGAAGCACAATGAAAAGACGCTTAGGTGAGACCTCGTGGCATGAGGTGCTGCGCAAGCATCCAACTAGACCTATGAAAGATTTTCGCTACAAGGTTACGCATAGAGATAACCTTCAAATAAGAAAAGTATTGGAAAAGGAAACGATGTCGATAGAGTGAAAGCCGGCATCCACAGGCAACAAATACACAAAATGAGGAATCTAGACATAACTATCAGAAAATGTTCAAAAAAGTCATCGGTGAAGAGAGGAATTAAATTCCATAAATAAGCTAATGATTAACAAGGCAATTGAAGGCGGAAAACCACAGAAACCAAGCAACTACCGGAAACACAAATGGAAAACCATTTGAAAAGCAACCATGCCATTCGAACGTCATAAAAACAAAAAATTGTAAGGTAGGGAGATAACAAACACCCTACATTTCAGGTATACTTGCACCTTCCACCATTTGCTTATAATTACCCCAACCACGACCAAATCCTATGTAAAAACATCGAATGCTTCTCAACCTCATACCACTATGATTAGAGGACGATGAAATCTCGAAGACAAAATTAAAACTGGAATTATGACTCTTTTTTTCTTTCCAACACTTTTCGTATCTATTCATAATTATATGTTTTAAGAAAATTCTTGCTCTTGATTCCTACAATCAGATAATCTTCAATCACCAGCACTCAGAAGAACGTACAAATTGAAGCTCACCAAATGAGGAACGGAAGAAATATCATACAGGCTATACTCAATTTCCTACTCTATTACTGCAATATTCAAATAATAATTGATGCAGTATACAAATTGTTCTCAGACGTGCTAGAAACCAATATATACAAAAGACACTGCAACAGAAATATGGTTGAAGATATGCAAAGATGCAACGCCAGACTATAACTGCATTTGATCCATACATTCCTCTCATATTATTATCCTTGTAAAATGCATTATAGTTATAGATATCTTCTATTGCTCATTTCGCGTTGCATTATGCCACCATAAAATTGTGAAGCAAAGCTACGACAATGAAAACAGATTGGACAGCTCCCGTTATAGTCGATTTTCCACTGGTGGTTTAAAGTATCCAGACCTATATATACATTCACCCTTCTATGCCCGTGTGTCGGGTCCCCATTTTGCAAATCGACCCAGGTCAAAAGCATATATATTAGTGTACATATTGCCAAATTATTTCGATGAACACGCACTGGATACCACCATCAGTGCTTTCCGGAGCGAGCATAGTGGTAACAAGTCATCAGTTTTCTCTCATGCTTTACTACCAACATGTTGCTATCTAATTGTACGAGGTGAGGAGTGTAGCAAATATTGCTACTTTCCCCTCCATTCTATGTTAACGCTTCTGTCACATATCGGTCCAACCACTATCATACCACTAAGATAGGATAAAGCTATAAAAGTATAACTTCACTTTACCTTAACTTAGTCTTTCTTGGTGTAAGACTTGGACCTCGACTCCGCTTCATAGACACTTCTATCGAGAATCCTCTCTATATATATTTCTCATCATAGATATTGGATCCCCCAACCAGCCACACCTTCACTCTCTCTTTACTTCCTCTCAGGGAAATTTACTTTTATAGGCACACTCTACATTGTATCACCATCGATACATTAATTTGTGTTTATATTGTATATTTTATTAAGGTTTATTCATACAAGTCTGAGGTACATCACCCGAATTGGAATAAACTTTACGGCTACCGAGCCCAAGCCAATATAATTTGTATTTTTATTTTACAGCTATCGTAATTGCGTTATAATTTTTCAATGGAATTACACTATCGAGTACAGTCTGAGGAGTTAATTTATTTCTTCCACGCTTTAAAGAAAATGATTTCGCCGTTATTTGAATAAGTGCTTGAATAATTATTAAATAAAGAAACTTATATTAAGTAATCATTCAAAACAATGACATCAACTTCTCCAAAGTTAGAATGGGGTTGAAAGAAAACTATTTGGACAGACGTTCATCTGCTTACGGTTTCAGTAATATCATAAGTGAATTAAGCAAAACACCGTAATATTTTCAGTTTAAAAGGAACATACCTTACAACTACTTACTATTTAATAATTTCAAGAGTGTGAAATATATAAACTAAGTGAACTGCTAATAATCATGCCTTCTCATACAACACCTTCCATTCAACCACGTTTAGTTGTTAAAGAGTATTTAACCCTTAGAAATATCAAACTGAACGATTTTATTTTTTGACTGCCATGGTCCAGTCCATTCTACACATCTTATAGTTTGTCATTGCAATAGACTGTCCTCTCATCACGGATGCATAAAAGTCGACGTTCGTGTTGACAAGCAAAACCTCATTTTCTGTCCTCACCTATGCTATAATTCCGATTATCACGTAGTTTATTATTCGTTAATTATCATTACAAAGTTATATATTTTACTTGTCGATGTGTTGTTATCAACATCGTTCTAAATTATTATTGTTTAAAAAAATGTTTATTTCTATAAATTCAAGATTGGAATTACGAAAAACAGGAAAGTTTCGAGAGCACATTGAAGTAACAAAGGCTCTCTTACAGCAAACCACCATATCAAATTCGGTGGGGTTCATAAGAGCTCAAATTCTACGCTTATTTAAAGCTGTCTACATCTACGCCAAGGGCGAGTGGTAATGATCTGCCAACCAACTTCAATGAATACCAAAATATGGTTGAAAATTTACATAGCGTACTTTCGAATAAGAAGAGTGAAAAGAATATGTTAAAACTGAAGGAACAAAAGTACAGCAAACGGAAAACCTTCAGCTTTAATGAAGGACGAATGACACCGAACAATTGTAATGTGGCAGCTCACCACTTAAAACTACAACAACGCGTTAGCCCGAGATATCTAAGGAAAATCTGAAAAAATCACAAAACAGGAAAGAGTTGATCTTTGACGGGGTATCAATTTACTACACCAATCTTCTACAGTTTCAACACATATAAGAAAGAATACAAATTTACCTCACCAACAACGTAATACCCACCAAGAAATTTATTAGAGAAATTGGAGAGTTAGAAACTTCTTGGAGAGCCTTTAAACTCAAGTGGATAACCTGCTCTAATTTTTGCCAGAAGCTTTACGGAGAGAAGCAAAATAATACCGTGAGAAAATGCGAAACATTACAAGGTACGTGTAGAGAATACTCTGCCGAGCATTCTCTACTTTATCACCCAAATTACGTGCAGTGGAAATTGATTCTATGTATCGTATGGATGTCTGGCCGCTGAGTCATACGCCAATGGCCCAATTCACAAGGGTTCACAAGTAAACACTATTTAGGCTCCGCCCACTCCCGCATCCCCTATATAAGCAGCCGCAGCAAACATATCTAATCCTCTCCTTTCTCATCACCTCTAACCCAATCCCCTTCCGTCCTTACTATTGAAGTGACTGACGTTATTTCATCATATGGCAACTCTCATTCATAACGTATTCCCTTTGGTCCTGATATATCATTCTCACCTTCTGTATTTGATAGTTAATTATTATCTCATTGTATAATCACATCCTTGTTAATCCTATTATGTATGTTCTTGATTCATCGTTATTGTAGTCGTAGCGTAGTATATTTGTGTATTGTGTAAACCAAGTACCCAAGTTTGAGGTGCAACAACCCAACTTTGGTGCAAACCTAACGGCTACCAATCTACGAACCCTACTGAACACTCACCTACAGTACGTTCCCACTTTTAAATTTAATGGAGAAATATGAACTGAGAAGCAACAAAATCCATGCAACAATTGTGGATCAAAGTATTACTTAACGATACATTAAAGGGTATAGTGCGAGATTTGCGGACCACAGAAAAATCAAAGCAAAGACAGTTCACATCCATTAGACCTATAAAAAAAGAAAAATAAGAAGAAACTTCAGCAGAAACAATAAGTGCAGCAATCTCTAGAGAAAAAAATCTACGAAGAATATTCTTAGTGTTAAAAGAACATGCAACAGACGAGAAAGAACATATACTAGTTGGCGAAATACGGAAATTTCAGAAGTTAGAATACCAAAGCAGGTTAACGTCATCCTTGACACATGAGTCAATCGTACATGCAAACGAATTAACAGGTAAGCTTCAACTAGAGAATTTAGCTTCAAAGCGATTAAGAATTAACGTATTAGCCTGTTCACAACCAACGGAAGAAATATGGGATCACCCCGATGCAACTGTACTGTAAAGGAAAGTTACAAACAAAGAATGCCATAAGAACCATCGCAGTAATGGAACGTATACCGCAAGCCATTTTAATAAACGAAAACAAGCGATACAGAGAGAATCATAGGACAGAACTATCGGTCAACCCAGAAAATGAAAGTGATGGGCCGAAAGAAGTTCCAAGATGTTCAGACTCGTTTTCTATGGTGGAAGTAGATACAGTAAGGAGAAGGGAGGTGGTTGTCACGAACGATTGCCATGTAATAGCAATATAAACACATTACCAGCGAATATGGGTATGCCAATACAACGTCTTCAATGAGCACTTAACAAAGTCATAAATAGTAAAACCATGAAGCTATCGTACAATAACTAAAACAGGAAATTATCAAATTAGTAGGAGGTACCAAAAATTTAATGAGGTAGAAAGACCAAATAATTTACTACTTGTCACATAATGCCGTAACCACGCCAAACAAAAAAGACCACTAAACTAAGAGCGGCATTCAATGCATTAACTTATACTTAACTTATCAAAGAACTATAGCAGTAGACCAATCACCACGTCAAAGACCGCTAATTCTATCATAAATCTTCGATATACTTCTTCACTCCACAATAGGAGAGATAGCAGTTATTAGCGATGTCGAAAAATCATTTTTACAATGCATTAAAAAGATAGAGGCGCTACGCGATCTCCATGGATCCGAGATATAACAAAATGATACAATGCTAAGAACATAATAGCCTTCAAGTTTAAATGAGTCACATTTGGTTTTAATTCTCCGAAAATTCTATTGGCAGCAACGACTAAACACCATATAGAAAACTTTGTAAGCAACACGGAACTTTTCAACGATCTAGAGCAAAGTAATTTTAACAGTATTAACGAAACAAGTATTAAAGTTGCAAAGTAAAAGCATTTTCAATGAGCCAGAAATGAGATAAGAGAATTTTTTCAGGCGATAAAAACGTCATGACCCAAAATACGATACAAAGTTTTGTCAAAGGTCACTACAAAAAAATTTTTGGAATAATATAGCAGTGTGAAGAAAACAAATTACTAGTTTCTAGTAATTATTCATCAATAAAAAATGTATAAAACGGATATTATTCGAACAGGTAGCAATGTACGACTCAATAGGCTGAATGATATCACTTCTTTCAAAAGTAAACAGCTCCTACAACACTTATTGAGCTTAGATCATACTTGGGACGCAACAATATGAAAAGAACAAAGAGAGTAGTGGGGAAAATGTTGTCAAGAGCACAAATGGATTCTAATTCAACATATTTTGACAAGCCATCAAACAACACAAAACAGTTGCTCTTGTCTCTAATAACAGCAGAAATACTATGGCTAACTGTACACACCTAGTAAACAACATACAATCACGCACACTCATAGAAAAGACCAATTTAATGTCTATAAATGATAATCCTACTATTCTCAAGCTTTAACTGAACGTATTGACGATGGCTTTCACCTAGCACATTCAATATACGCAGTCATACCAGATTATAAATCTGTAGAGTAGGTAATATACTGCAGTTCAAAAATAACACTGGAATACATATAGAAAACGTCGAAAAATCTATGAAAACCCCTGTAAAGAACTGTACATAGGTTATAATAAAAGATTGCACAAACAATCACAATACTAGCCAAGTCTGCTTCGTTAGCACACAAGACTGGAAGAGCAGATTGCACAGGAAGAGCGCTAGATGGACATAGATTAATAAACCACATCTGGTGAAACGGACCTACATTCATCTAAGCAATAAATCACTGCGAAAAAACAGGGTTGATAACTCTTTTGGGGGCGCAGTGGCTCAGTAGTGGAGGTGCGGCAGTGACACGCCGGTCCGAATCTGTTCGCAGCCGTCCCCCAAGCCTACCAAGCCAGCCATCCCTTCGGGGTCGGTAAATTAGTACCAGAGGAATCTGGGTAAGATAACTGGCACTGACTTGGTGAAGAGTGGTCAACTTAAGTCACTGTATAGACCAGGCATGCATTCAACTACCCCCACGATATCACGTTGAACACGAATGTGTTGGCGCATCTCACCACAAGGGATTGATCAACGCCAACAATTATTTCATCTAAACAACCCTTTCAGAGCCTACCCAAAAATAAACCCTAACCCTTGTGACAGTGCAAGCATATGAGGATAAAGAACTATTCGATTGGAAAAAACATGGTTATTTAAAGTAAGCACAAGGAACAATAGAATACCTTCTGATAATCTTTGAAGCATCATCGTGCCTATACGTCCTGAGATTAAAGAAGGTATCATGACGCCTACAGAACCCAAAAAGGAGAAAACGTATTCAGAGTAATTTTCCAGAACTTAGACTAATAACACTTGATCCATATATAACGGCTACAAAACATGAATTAGCATTGCGAATATCAGTGAGTAACCAGCAAAATTTACACCACTAAATAATTCCAAAAAGGAATCAATTAGGTCGTTTGAAAAACAACAAAAAATTTTCCGTTGCAAAAGAAGACATAGGAAAACGAGAGATTATAGCGTAGAATTTTCACCTCGTACCATTTATTGTTCAAAAGGGTGGACTCTCTTACCAGAGAAATTAACACACCTACGTTCAAAAGAAGCGCAAAAACTTCAAAGATAATAGATAAGATAATATTACAATTGATAAGACGGAAAGGAAAATGCGACGAAATTTTCAGCACGTCAAATGCATGAGTGTCCTTCACGTGTTCAGAGCTATGTTGATTCGAGACGGGTTTACAGTGTAGTTGTGAAGATGTTTCACTAATTTCACCCACTGCCTCGTATTATGTGGAGCACAGTTTCGATGAGGTGCCTTTCCAGAGCAATACACATTTCCATAGAATTGGTTGTTACATTATGTCTTCATTAATATTCGGTAAAATTATCACTTAGCACCGAGCAAAATATTTTTCAAATTATTTGAATTTTTCTATGTTTAGTGGAAAATTTCGTTCGAATTTAAGTAGGTTCTGCCGTTTAAAAGTATGTAGGTTACACATATCTGAAGAACTTTTAGTACAATAGCTTGTGCCCTTAACATGATATAATTCCTTCTAAGTCATCTTTAAAAAATCTCTTAGAAAATTGATATACATTAAGATTTGAGTCCTGTGAAATATTCTTTAACAATTCTGTGATAGTAAATTCAAAACTAGAGAATGGTGCGTTTTTACGTTTAAATTCTTTTCTTGAGACGGTAACAAAATAGTGACAAAAATGTAGCAGTATTATTTTCATAATAAACATTTACACAGAATATGCTTCATTTGATTGAAAGGCGTTCTTGCAATCGATGAAAAACCAACAAACTAGAAAAACAGAATTGAACTATTGGAAAAACCCTCTAAAACTAGGGAAATTTTTTAGAATTTTGGCGAAAATATAGCAATAACTTAGGGCCACATAAGGGATGCGTGATGTCATAGTGTTAAGCGCTTGATTCAAGTTTGCACCAAGCTCATCAAAGTTTTCATTCTTTCGAGTTAAGATGAGCATAATTCGGAAGTACAAATAAGTCCTACTTGATATTAATTGGTTGCTCCAAGTCAAGGTGTTATCAGATTCACACTCAATTACCATTATGATATTTTGGTGAAAACAAATGCGAGGCGCATCCCATAAAGATTAATCAATGTGAGAAAATATCGTTTCTTACGTTTTTATGCATATGTTTTCAAAACAGAAAACGCATCAAAATACAGATTTCCATATGGCGCACAGAGTTCACTAGTAGATTTGATATATGTCGGTGTTAGGAATGAATTTATGCAGAAGAGAAACTTTCGCTGACAATCTCAATATACATATATAAACAGCTGTATGTTGGATATTTCTGACAACGAATCATCTTCTCTTGATAATCTCAAGAAAATAACTTACCCGCAATTCTCAGAAAGTAATTAAGCAAATCGTTTTCGTAAACATTCGTGTACAGCAAGCACTCGAGTAACAACAAAATATCGGTAAAAAAAAATTTCATACGATCCAGCCGTTTGGAGATCAGTGAAGAGTTGGATATGATTTAATCACAGCGTTATACTTCAAAATATACAAAGAAAATATCATTTTTTCGCTTATCGATTTCGAGTATATGAAATCGGTAGTACAAATGGTGTAGTCATTTCACACTCATATAAAGGATACAAACGTAAGATTTAGAAGGGAACAGAATTTTGAACCAAAACTTGAACTTTATGCTTAGTTATTGCAATCGATGCAGTGTTCATTGTTCAATTCATCCATTCTTTAAACAATAAATTTGAATCATAAAAATTCGTATGCAATAATACGTTAGGATGATTACTATTATAAATTGATTTCATCGAGAACACCATCACACTATTTTTGAGTCCAAGCACAGAACCAATAAAGACTACATCAATACAACGGGCAAATATTAGGCATCGGTAATGAATTAATTTCCTAGGATGATGTTTTCCTCCTAGAGCAAACAAATTTATATCTCTAGACCTCATGTACACGTATATTAGATGACATTAATAAGAATAATGCGGTTTAGCTCTACGTTAAACATTGTCAAATGAAATATATTACCTTGTTTCGGAATGTTGTCGCTCCAACAGACGTCTTTGCGAATAACGACCTGTTTTATTTGCGTGAAAAGCTGCCGGAGTTGGTATTGGCGTAGTAGTAGTGGATGTTGTCCTCATTATTGTTGATGAAGTAGACTTCGTATCCTTAGTGATTGTTGTCTCTCTTCGCCATATTCCTCTTGTACGAGGTGATACAGTGGCTCGCATCTTTGTCATAAAAAAATCCGAAGTTGTGGTTGGTCGAGGTACTTCTCTGGCTTGCTTTGTTTTTCGTGGAATAAGTGTCCTTCGAAAAAAAATTCTTTTCGAAGCTCATAACCGATTAACATTTCTAAACTCAGCAGCAATATTATAGTGTGGAAATTAAAGCAACTGACTTTGGTGAGAGAGTTGTTGAAGTGGTTAACATAGCTGTTTTTCGTGGTGCAGTTTTCACACTTTTTGGAGTTGAATCTGAGGACGATTATCTGACTCACTATAGGTCTAGTGTGCTCTAAACTTTATGTAATTTAGAGCGTCATACCGTTTAAGATAGATCGTGAGGCAGATTTCGTCCTTTGCATTACTGTAAAAGTAGTCGTCGAGAATTCATTAGCGATTTCCTTTGCAATTTTAGGAGAATGCATGATTGAGTGCTCAAAAGTTAATATCCTGTTTTTCTTTGAAGAAAGCTTTTTCAACGGTTTTTTAGTAGATTGAAAATTATGCATCATTGGTCTGAATGTAATCAATTCATTTCCATCGATAACTGCGGTATACCACGTATCCCATTGCCGTGTAACCACTGGCACCTGAAATGGCAAAAACCATAACATCGCTCTTACTTCATATACAAAGCATCAAAATTTTATTTTTATTTCTTAGGATTCTTGATTTGATGTTCAGGATTCAATGTTTATTCTTGATAGGATCACAAAGCTTTGCAAGTCAACAATTAATGTCGTTTCGTGTCATAGGAATGAATCAAATTTATTCACGTGCGGAATTTTATACGTTGTTCAAATTCAATAAGAACCTTAGAAATCTTATAAATATTACAATAATAAAGTTGGATAGCAATAAAGTTAGGTACTGTCCAAAGAAATAATTTACAATGTGGCAATGATTTCTAGAATACAGAAATGAATTCGATTTCATATTATGATAGTTCAAGTTAAATTCAAAATTACTTCTTAGATAACATCATTGGAGAAACTAATATAAAGCACAAGCACAAGTCCTACTAATGACACCTCATGTTATAAGGAAAAAACAAACGTCGACGGTAATATGGTTCACACTGCTTCATTCGATTGTCCAGTATTTCCAAATATCGAGATTTTTAATGTCTTAGCGCTTAAGCAAAATCATGGATTTTAGACTAGTATTTGTGATCACTAGAATTGAAATCAAAAATGATTTATATTGTTTATCCGAAATGTGCAGATGAACAGCTGAATGTTATTCATCTAGTTGCTAGTCTTTTTATTAGGATTAAGTTCTGCTGAATATCCAAAAGGGTTAAAGGGAACGTTCTGTTTGAATAGTAGTCAAGGAAACTTTAAATCACCATCTCATATATCATTGCTTTAATATGTGCAATTGAAATTTATGAAGTGACGTTTTTTTTTCTGAATAGGAAACAGCACGATAGCAGGATGTGCCGCAATGTTACAAGGTACAACTTGAGTTATACCACCAGGCAAACCATACGTTCGAACAACAATCAATGCGAGAATAATTTGCGTAGATGAGCAGCACTTAATTGATAAAGAGTAGCCAAACTTTAGGACAATACATTACACACATTCCAATTCAATCACCACAATATCACGATGAATACAAATTGAGAGCCAATTTCACTTTTCATTACATTATATAGTTCCACAAAGTTGAATAATAATTTACACAGCTGATTTGAAAGCAGTAGTTGATGATCAGCATAGAGGTGTGTAACCTTTGAATTTTTATATGGTTCAACTTAACTTTTATAAATTCTAATGGTATTAATAACCGTAATGATTGAATTTTTATGAGAAATTCTATAGAAGATAGTGCTTCTAAAAGTGCGAAACGATATTTAAAAATTGCATCATTCGATAAAACGTCAAGAAAAGGAGAAAAAACGTTTGTACGAGATTCAATGAAAAGAACTTGCTGTTGTGGTTCCATGGTCCCTTCCGTGTTTATATAAATTAAACTTGGGAAGTTGACTGAGTAGTTCATCGTAAATGTCGAATTTGTCTGCGACATGAACGAGATCGTCAGAGAAATCATAATCAAACGATTTCGGATTCGTGAATACAGTTTCGTCGAGAATTTCACCATCTGAAATTAACAAACTAAATTGTAAGAAGTTTCGTCTCAGTCAATGGATAAGTCCGCAATAAATTGAAGAAAATTTACTGAAAAATACTAGTTAACGTCAAAACTTTGCAGAATATTAATAAAAGTCGTAGCTCATAGATCGGTGATGTGGATTAGTCAAAGTATACTGCTCACCTTTGGTCCTAGAAGAATGCAATGCTTTATGCTCCGTCGTAGAAAAAACCAAAGGGAACAGAGAAAAATAATGGACGAAAGTGGGTACCATCCTGCAAAAAATGAACAGATGTTGTTTATTCCAGAACGTAAGAACTGTACTACATAAAGAAATACCCACGAAGGAATATTGAAAAGCAGATTCTGGAAATAAACACGTTCAAATATCTTATTTTTCTATCACTGATGGATGCAGTCTAATGGAATCAAAAAAAAAAAGATTAAATATTTCGAAAAAAAAACGTGTGTTGATGAAAATTTGATGAAAATTTAATGAAGTGAGATTTTATCTTATATTAATAAAGCATATCCATATCCTAAACCCATTTCACTCAGAACCTGTTTAATCGAATTTGCTTTTCAGAAACTTTTCTGAGCGAAAAAACAGTGATATAATGAAACAAAGTAACGTGCATTAAGTAAAACAAGTATAAAATCGTCAATCGATAATCAAATAGTTTCCTAGAAAATACGATTAGAGCTAAAAATAAATCGGGAATGCTTGCCATTAGTGAAATTATATGGGTACTGTATTAATGCAATTAAAATATTGAATTTCTTATCGAGTGTATCAATTGAGAGTTAACGATCGTGCAAAAATAAAGATATTTATTGAGATAAAACATTCTATATTACTACGATCAGAGTACATTACAATTTCCAGTGAATGTTCTTTATAATGAAGAGTGAAATGTAGATGTATAGCAGATAACGATAAATACTGTGTGAGGGAAAGTAAATTAAAGAGGAATACAAAAAAGCAAAAAGATAGGTGTATTGGTAATTTTATGAGCAAAGATAAAGCTATATTACTCATACGATCAATCTCATACTAGATAAAGTGTGAATCAGGGAAACATATAATTTCAAGCATTCCAGCGGAGACGATCAACGACAAACCAGTTATCAGAATCACTTTCATATCTCATTTGCTTGTGGTTTTAGAGCACATAAATGGCGAGAAAAAATCAATAAAAACTTTCATCTATTGATCAGCTTATGTTCGAGAAGTTCCCATTTTCTTTCATTCACTTTGCATGAAAAATAAGACTCTGCGACGTTACAGTTGAAACGAAAAATTTTGATGAGTGCGCGTACCCAAACTACAACTGAAATCGTTTTGCATAATCTATTACACGACTAGAAGCCCACGCACATGATATTTTACTTTCAACAAATATGTATAATTCGAAGTGTTCTGATACTGTGCCTGCAGCATACGGCAAATGGATAAACTTCAATATGTATTGAAATCTGTAAAATTATATCTCAACAACGAAAATCTCTCAGCAATTCGCATCCGCGCTTTTGCGATCTAATCACCGAAAAACACGTTTTATTTTATCAATGCTTAACACAAGCATTATGATAAACGTAAGAAATCATATTCAGTAAATTTCTAATGTCTCTTTTATTCAGTCTACTTGAAAATCTTATTGTAACTCCAAATCAATTCTGAGTGTTAGAGTTTTATCTTAGATATAGAAAATGATTTCGATTAGGCAGTTTTACTGCTAGGAGAAGTTGTTAATCAAACTCAGTTACGGTACGCGATTACGCAATCATACTTACAATATTGTAACCATATCGTGGAATAATATTATGGTATCACCTTCAAGACGTTTACGCCTCATTTTTCCTCAGATATAATTGCAGGTTTGAAACACTTAGTGGAATGTAAACGATTTGACGTCCTTCCTAGTGCAAAGAAGAAACTTAACAATTCATTGACGATTTGATTGCACATAGAATCCTAGCTGTAAAAGAACCAACAACACCTTGATGAAAATCATGTTTTATGCTGGCAATATCGTTCTGGTCTGTAAAGGTCCACGACTGCCGAAGACAGCGACCTCAGAAATTTTCAGAAGAGTCTCTAAAAATTTCATGAAACATCAAAGCTCACAAGAATTGAGTTCAGAAGAAGCTAAACCAACAAAATTCAGTAAACATTAGTTCTCACATACACATTTGTCACTATTGTTGGAATATATTGTCAATCAAATCATGTTCAATGGCGTATGGGCACAGGCTTCAATAATAAAAAAATCAGGTGAGTTAAAAATTTAGCTTAGAAAACAATATACAAATCGAATCATTACAATACTGTTCACTATCAGGCCTATAAGATATTTGTTTACCTAGATACGGCCTGTCTTCACACATAGTAGGAGCATCAGCAATCTTCCACTTGTCTCGCTCCTGCTCGACTGTTGCGCATGGTGATGCTGTTGTACGTACATAATTACATTGCCACGAGGCAATTCGTGAATCTCAAATCGTTGATAGGTGTGAATACAGCTTCATTGAATTTGTCTTTAACATGGCTGAATAGCTTGCAGGTGATTGCTCAGAAGGACATTTGCATCTCGTTAAATACCAGTTCATTTTTTGCCCATCTGTCATCACCTGTTCTCATATGAGTAGCCCTTATTTGTTTCGTTTTGGACGTTTTTTTTTTTCGTGGGTCTCACACTCCAGATTAGTAAAGGTCTCTACTGCAAACGGTCTTGGTGTTGCGTCTACAGTATATTTATGAAGACATCTTCCAAGCACCCTGCAAGTATTTTATTAAAACCTTGATTAAGAGGTTGAGATATCGACATTAGTTAGCAAAGCGCGAACTGTAGATTTATAGAGCTAAGCACATATTTTGCGTTTGTTTTTTTTTGTTTTAAATTAATAACCTCTTTTAACGATTCCGAGACGTCCTGTGTGGTTCTTGTTCGACATAATTCCTCTCTCATATCGTTCTCCATATTCAAAAATCGCCTCATGTATTTGCAAGATTTAGTTTCTTTCGTTAAAAAACCATGAATTTTGATTTTCTTTATATTAAACCATGTATTTTTCATGATGTGGATCTTCTTTTCTTGTTTATTGACAGTCCAAACCCATTTCCAACATCGTATGGTTTGGTGACACCCGCAAAACGAAAGTTTAATAGGAATTTACCATCTATACGAATGCCTCTTTTATTCCAATCTATAGACTTTATTATCATCTCAATATAGCAGTCAACAGCTTTGGAGAAATCTCTTCGCCTCGTAGAACTCTTTTTTTAATGAACACGGCCCCGTCAAAAAACTCTATCTTGTACAATTTCCATGTCTTTAATTGTATTTGTGTAGGTCAGTTCTACCAATTAAGTCCACCATCCCTCCACGACTGCTAAACTGGTTATGATGGATAGCACTGGTTGGATAAAGAGTTATCAACTCACGTCAATGTATAGACCAGACTCACATCCAATAACTTCCAGATATAATTTTGAATACAAATGCGTAGTCACATTCTGCATCAGCGAGTACCATCAGCGCTATAGCTTATCTTACCTTATCGTTAACAAATGTACCATACAGCACATGCTTTTGCAAATTCCTGCTTGTTTCACGGGTCGAGCCTCACTTAATGTTGTTGTTATGTGCAACAAGATAATCTTTTTGCAAAACTGGTTTTTCATTCATATTGCCCATTCTTGTCTCAGTTTTCAACAATAAATTATTGAAAACACTTTCAAGATCGGTTACCCTTTGGCCACAGCATTTGTCAATTGAATATCTTGACTGTAACCTTGTTTAGCAATGCACTGGTTAACGTTTCGGCAGAATGGCCTTCTTCAGAGCCTTTTCAGGAAAACACTGTTCACCAACCCTCGAGCATTGCTAAACAACGTTGCTGTTAAGATACTGAAAAAGCTCAATTCCAATTAATTTCTGCAACTGATTTTGAAAGCGTCAAGTTCGTGTTCATTGGTATTCGGTGGGTGGATAAATATTGATTTGTTTGAGCAAACTGATCTACTATTCTTACCCAGATCCAAATACAATAAAGCGTATACGGCAACCATAACGAGTGTACTGTTGCTCTTCCTGCCTCTGCATTAATTACACGACCCCTCGGCTGAGTTTACGTATTTTTAACTAAAAATTGAAATTCGCGCCGTGCGTTTGGGAACACAGGAAGGAAATAAAAAGGAAAACAAGAGTATTCAAAGTTTTCTTAAAGACGACAACATTGAAATCCTTTTTCACGAAGGAAACGTAAGCGCACATAAAGGAACGCTCTAACCAGCCCTTAAGAAAAAAACTTAAGCAGCCAAGTATCACCCTTGTTTACCCAAAAGTGCAATTAGCCAAATCAAAAATCCAAATGTCCTAACTCATAAAACATTATTAGCATTTCGAAATTCCAATTACCAAAATTTGAAAAGGACTAGCGGAGGCTGAAAATGACATTATTTGGACTTCTCGAAGTCTCCGCCTCTCCCTGCATAAGCATTTATGATAAGCGCCTACTCTTAACCCATAATCTCCAATACAACCTCGAGTGAACTTTGATAATAAACTAGTTGATGTTCCATTATATGGTCATCCTCACCTAATTTTATATAGTATTCTCAATATATTAATTCACAATATATTCCTATTGTTGATTTTGATATAGACTACCACATACCTTTTGCATGTAGCTAACAAATATTTTTTAATTGTAAAATTGCAAAATCACAAAAAAAACCGGTTTCTGTTTCCAACAAAAGTTCGCACTCAGCTCTGCAATCTTTATTCAATCTCCAATATTTAGCATCGTCATGAAATGACGATGCATAGGGTTCAATTACTCAAGTTTGAGGTCGCACTCCGTAGCTGTCAAAAAAGTCTCGTGAGACAACGCAATGCGAGCAGCCATTCAAACCATTCATGTCATTTGGACGAAGATCCATAAACTATATTCCAATTGGATCCAGTAATACACCAAAACAAAACTGCCATCACGAATACATTTTTTATCATTATAATCACCATGACTTATACTCAGCGAATAATTGTTGGATATTGTAAAAATCTCCAACATATAAATTGCAAATAACGATACATTGCAATAAAATTCAAACGTGAAAACAGAAATATATTTTATAGTTAACAAATATTTATATAACCTATGTGTACCAACTCTACTTAGGCCACAGATAAATCTAATTTTAGTCTATTTCCTATTCCTAAACTCTTCATAATTTTGTCAAAGCGATATCAAGATGTTTAGCAACCATAGCGAATACTTCATCAACAGTTCCTTCGGCTTTTACCTGAAAAAAAAAACGGTCTATACATGTTGAAGAACAAAAGTAAAATGGTCGACGACTTTGTGAAAACCAAATATGCAAATTTTTTAGAAGCAATGAAGAATAACTTAGAGAACACGCATTCTAATGTTCTATGCTCCATAAACAGTCTAAATGTATGTCTCGATTTATGAAAGAAACACACAGAGAAACGAGACAACAAAATAGTTATACTATGTATGAAAAGCGATTGTTCAATCACCTGGATTTCCCTTGATAATCGATATAATCGAAGGGGGAACAGTGAAACGTCCATCTTTCCCTATCACGTGTAGGAATAATGCAATAAATGCTTTTCTTAATTCGTTGCTTAATATTTCGCTGGGTAATCTAATTCCTATCTAGGACCTTCATTAAAAAATCTAAACGTCGAATGGGTGGTCTTTCTGCAGTGTGTTTGATGGCCAGTGGGATCTCTTACAGCTCATTTACAACTAGTGCGCACCTGTCATCATTCATATGCATAACTTAAATACAAAGTCGCAGTATCGAAAAGGTTAATTTGTGCTTCTGATTCTTCATTCTCTTCACTATTACCTCGATTCTCTTGTATATTCTTCAAGCCACTCTTTTGCTTCTGTTTAGCTCCAATGCTATGCTGTTAATCATATTAACTTGACGTTCTAAATACACAAAGCTTGAGCATTCTGATGTGTTCTTTCCGTTAAGCGCAAATGGGTATCAGAAACGTGTTTTTTCATATACATCTTCTCCTTAAAATTCAAGCTAAACCCACTATCTCCACAAGCAGTGTTGAAATCGGCTAAGATTTGTTTCTATTGCTCTACGTTTGATGAAATGAATTGAGTAGATGGTGAAGTTGCCAAGTGTCGATTTTTACTATATTGGAGCAGCGGTGTTAATGGCGCCATAATACGCAGGTGCAAACCAGGTTCGTGACCGACTAAGATCTAACCAGGCCCTTCAACGTGCTTAGGTCAGCGAGATGCTACCAGGGAAATGTGGACAAGATAAATAACAATGACTTGATAAAGAGTGGTCGACACGAGACACTGTATAGACCAGCTTCGAACTTAATCACCTCCACGATGAACATGAGTACGTAGTCGCGTCCCCCAACGGGAATAGATTAGTTGCGGAACCCCTCTTTTACCTTGATAACGACATCATGGGGAGTGAGATTCTTGTACAAATCACGAAGAATATTTAAGTATGGAGAGGGAAGCGTTTGCTTAGTTAACACTACCATATCGGCTTCTCCTTCTACAAAATTTAAAGCTTTTTTTAAAATCGTTGAAGATGAGACAGAGTGGTTTATTTTACTCTCGCGATACTCATTAAATCTTGTGTTTGTGTAAATATCGTTCATTAAGCTAAACATTTTTAGGAACTCTGCTTGTTCAACAGCTGTTCTTCGTCTAATGTTCTGTCAATCCAGATGAGGACAACTCGAGTGAAAAGTTAATAGACGACGGGTGACGGTCACACAGAATGATAACTGCCAGTGTCATGAATGCCTAAATCTATCTATAGCAGCATTCGCTTATATGACCACTTCGATTCTTCTGTTTTTGAAATCCTTCTTTATCGCTTTAGTCGATGACTGCCTATGACTTTAGCTATTCGAGATTAGTGAATAACATAGAGCGTTAATGTAGAGTAGCATCTTTTGATAATTCTAAAATTTCGGCGATTTTTTCGCTCATGTAAAGGTCTTGGTTGAATTTCTCTTCGATACTGTCAACATCCATTTTTCAACACAATAAAAAACCATTCGAAAGCAAACCATCTTTTCGAAATCAAAAAAAAATAATACACACAATAGAGAAACTTAGAACCTTATAGCAAGCCTCAATAAGAAGTATTATTAGTAATGACTACAAACATAAGGCAAGATTGATTTCCTAGAACAAGGGAGAATTAAGAACTCACTCGGAAAAGTTTTTTCTTTTTTTCATAATAATCAACAACTGGAGTGGTGGCATCAACAAAGATTTTCAACCGCTTCATAATGCTCTGCTTGTTGTCATCAACACGACCACTGTAATCAGCAAAAATACAAAAGCAAATTAAATACGAAAAATCACAAAGTTTAAAACAAGATTCATACCCAGGAAGAGCCAAAGTCCGTCACATAGACACAAACAAATGTACCACTTTTCTTACATTAAAAAATACTGAAAGTTGATTCACCTTTTTCTTTAATTAACGAATACTGACCGAGAATCCCTTAGCTATAGAAATGTAAAACAGTAGCATAATCTCAATCTCCAAATAAAGAATTCCTACAAAAGCATTTCTCGCCATGAAATGAGCCACTAATGAAAATAAAAAATACCTACATTTGATTCTCAGTAATAAAACCAATCTAGAACAAGTAGTACTGGAGTGATTAAAACAAAAAACAATCGCAAAAGCTGAGCAAACATTCGAAAGTTAAAGTTTCAAAAAAAAACAGAGAAAAGTCGCTACCTAGTTTGCGCCCGTTTCAGAAGTCGCCTAACCATGGTCTCCTCAGAAACATCGAAGAAAAGAACTGATTTCGCCTCTTGAATCTACAACACCATATATCGAAATTGCAAAAATTACTGGAAAATAATAGGTAAAAACTATAAGAAACTACTTTTTGTTCAAATTGTTCTCCCTGTTTCACTTCTCGAGGATAGCCGTCAATGAGAAATCCTTTAGAGCCTTTAGAAATTTCTTGAATCATTGCTTCCTTTATCAAATCTAAGACAACCTCCTAAACAAAACAAATGATGACATAATTATTATATAAACATTAATTCAATGTAACATTAAACGACAAATTCACATAGAAACAAAATTACTCACTAAAGGAACTAATTCTCCAGCTTCCATGATTTTAGACAAATGTGCACCTCTAGCCGATCCACATTTCACCTAAACATGTCCATGTATATACATATATTATAACGAAGAAATAAAAAGAAAACTATCGAAAAGAAATAAAAATCATTCACAATTGCCACAACATCACTAACTAATTAGCAATGGAAAAAATTACAACCTTAATTTACCTCTTCTCTGAGCAAATCACCAGATGATAGATGGGATAAGCCATATTTTGCAACAATTTTCTCACATTGCGTACCCTTTCCAGAGCCTGGTCCACCTAAAATATGTAACACTAATTACTTTATAAAAACGCATATGATAATATGAACAACCTGATACATTCAACATAACATACTAACCTAGTATGAAAAATATTGGAACATTAGCTTTTTTTATACGAGTTAAATCTATCTGCTTCCTTTCCAATGTTAAAATAGACGATCTAAATAGAACAATATAAATAGCATAGAAATGAACAGCAACACATATATATTTCTGCCATCACGATCTATACCACCGTATAAATAATTTCGTGTCATTTTATTGCGTAAAAGATTCACTCATTACGTTAGATATTATTTTCTTAAATTTCATATACAAATAAATTACTTAACAAATGTTTCAATATATAAAATAAACACCATCTGCAGCTTATTGTTTATTTCATTTTATAAATTATATACTCAAATACACTATAATAACGTACTTAATGCAAAGTTTGTTAAGATGTTGAACGACAACGTTAAATATTTCATCAATTGTTCCATGAGCTTTGATCTAGAACAAATCAAAATGAAAACAAATACTCAACAGCACATTAAGTATATATTAGCATAAATTGATAACTCATAAAACAAACCCTAATTAACTTTTTCTTCTTTTCATAATACTCAACTACAGGAGCCGTGGCAGTGTTGAATGTCATAAGACGTTTCTTAATTGTCTCCATATTATCATCGACACGTCCACTATAATGATTAAAAAAGACAATATAAAATAAACGATCAAATAAAATAACATCAACACCTTGTTTTAGCACGTTTTAAAAGTCGTTCAATGAGAATATCATCAGCAACGTCGAAATATATAACCGATTTTGCCTCTTGAATCTTAAACAAAACAAGCAAATAATATTGGAAAATAAGAAATCATAACTTATTGTAAATAAGAAACACGTATATATTTAAAAAATTTAATCATAAAATAAACAACAAGCCTCTTGTTCAAATTGTTCTCCCTGTTTCACTTCTCGAGGATAGCCGTCAATGAGAAATCCTTTAGAGCCTTTAGAAATTTCTTGAATCATTGCTTCCTTTATCAAATCTAAGACAACCTCCTAAACAAAACAAATGATGACATAATTATTATATAAACATTAATTCAATGTAACATTAAACGACAAATTCACATAGAAACAAAATTACTCACTAAAGGAACTAATTCTCCAGCTTCCATGATTTTAGACAAATGTGCACCTCTAGCCGATCCACATTTCACCTAAACATGTCCATGTATATACATATATTATAACGAAGAAAAAAAAAAAAAAA
>KN716371.1:15249-31039 GCA_000816705.1 Dictyocaulus viviparus
TATATATATATGTATATATACATATATATATATATTTTATCATTAAATATGCTTTATATGATATATAATATTCATTGAAATACGTTTATTTATGGGTGCTTGGTATGGATACTGTGTCAAAAATTGTTAAATTTCATGATATCCTAACACACAGGAATCGCGATGCTGTTGACCTTACACGAGTTCCATAGAGGACGTAGTTTACGTATATAGGACAGGATACAATTATGCTTTTCTCAATTCTAATGAATAGTCTTTATTTCGACATTTTTCATTGTCTAAAATATGCTTGGTGCATAAAGAACACTTACTGCAATAAAATTAAGGCATAATGATTTGCTACCGCCATCAACAAATGAAATGTCCCAGTGTAGGTCATCACGATATTCTTCTCATTCAACGTCGTATTTGTCAGGTCTGTTCAACTTTTTTGAATGATAGGTTTAAGAGGAGTTTCGGTTCTTAGGATATTGGTTCAGAAAGCGATACATATAAAATATGTCGTGTATCATTCAGTAGAAAAAATATCATTCGCGTCGTTTCAAAATTATCGTAAACAGTAATGAATACCAGCACTACTCTATAGAATATATAGTATGATTTAGGAAATAGGTCTACACCGTGCAATCGAGTGGAAATTTCGGAGTCGTCTCGTTGTGTATCTGTAACACAAAAAGAAAAAGAGGTGTGTTCTCATCTACAATAGCGCTTCAGATGTAATGAGACGGAATATTTATAGGCTGATCTTGTTTCTAAATCGAGTAATTCGATTGATCCTAACCAATATGTTGAAGAACTAAGTGACAGCGAAGATTGGGACGAGGTTATTTTGCTGTATACATTGCTTCTTCGAGTCATTAGTAAAGGCGCGTGGCTTTCAGATAGCACAGCTGGTTAGTACACCAAATTTGAAGCGGCCGTCGGATTCCTCAGAGGACCAACCGCGTAATATTCTCCTATGATTGACTTAGATGTCTATTGGATAATGAAATCTTTTTAGCTAAACGTAGTTTACTTGGACTCAATCTCGATCTATCGCCACCATGTTCTACAATTTCTAAACCTCAACTTTATTGTTACGACAAATCTGTAACTTCTCAGAGCAGTAGCACTCATCATTCAGCCCAGATACGCAGACGCTCACCATATTCCTCCAATGATGAGGTTCTTTTTCTTGCAACCTTGAATTTCTAAGACGGGTAAAAATTTACTGGGATCATTTCGAAATTGAAAATTCTGAAAAAGGGTCTATGAAAAAAAAAACATTTCCTGGGAGATTTGTGTATTACATCATTAATAGCTGTGCAAACATTAGAAACTTGTCAATCTATTAGTTTTGTTCTTTCAATTTAGAGGTATTTCCGAATAGAGTATCCAAGTATGCAACGAAGAAACTACTCGAGTCAGCCAGGGTATGTTTGTATGGCTTGCGAAACACTTTTTTGACTGTTAGCAAAGAATCGAATATAGTTGTTGAGGTATGAAAAAGATGAACCATTAAACACCGCAATTAATCCTAGAAATGTGGAATATCGACACAGTCTCATCACTCCGCGTACAATTGAACAATCGAGAGGTGAACAGTAAATTTTTGATAAAGATTTGCTGAATGATGAGATATTTTGTAGCTTGAAATGCTTGTATAGGTGTAGGATGGAAGGTATAGGCTTTCGATATAAGGAAGTAATAAAAATAAAGTATATTTTTTTCTTGGATTTGTAACTTCATAGTATAACGCTAAATTCGAAATAACGCTATGCGGTATGAAAAAAGTGAAATAAGATACAAGTCGACTATCATCGCATAGATGCAGGTTCGAATTCCGCGTGAGGCTCCAAGTTTTGTGATCCCTCAGTTTTATTAGGGATGAAAGAAAAACACTATTATAATTCATTATAGTTGAAAGAAAATAAATGAAATGACTATGCTGTACGAAGTTTCTTGAAGCTGCGGTGACTAAAAAAAAATCGGTGCTAGAAATCATAGTTAAAGAGTTAACTGAAGTGGGTTGTGGTCGAAGGAATAATGAGAATAATTTCATCAAGGGAAGCAGTTCTGTCTGAACAGGATGTTTTTTTCATAATGAAACAAACATTGTTTGAAATTGTGACCTAATTAAATATTTCTAAGTCAGTCAAAGACAATGTGTGATCAACGAGATTTGTAGTCATGTAACATTAAGTGATGCAATGATAGTTCCAATTGTGTTAAGCAAAATTTCCCTCTTGTTGGTGAAAAAACTAAGATCTTTGTTGTGATTTATTTTCAAAGTCTGGAAATTGTGCTTACGTAATAATTACAGATGCAAAAGATATTCGTTATGTCGATTGGCGCCATTGATTTATGAGAGTTTTCAATAATTGATGTGAGTTGAGTCAGCAACTACAGATTTTCGAAGTTTTTATTGAGCTATTGTTCCCATGAATTTCAGCACGTCAAAGATTTTGAGTCACTTTACGGTGTATGTTTGTATTGTTTATATTTGTACCCCGTCTTGTTAATATATTGTTGAATCCACTAAACATTTTTCTTCTGTTGTACCATTTTTTCTCCATAGTTTTATGATGCCTACAATTAATATCAATTTTCAATTTTTGTGCTCGGGTGTTCTCAGTTTGTCTCCTTATTCATTTTGTTGTTTAAGAAATTTCATGTTCATTATTTGTCATATACTTTTGTGCTGGTCTTTCTTAAGAAGTGGTAAATCTGTTAGATTTCATGAAGTTTTGTTTGAGCAATTTGTATTAGCGCACGCATATTTGGAGCATGTTGCCATTTAAATTAGACGCATTGCCGAATTTTGATGGTTATGTGTCATAAAGTCAGATGGTTCGCAGTGAAGATGAATTGGGAGAGAAGATCGATAGGTAGGAAGATAATTTCTATTAAATGAGTGTATGAATATTAGCATCATTTTTTTTACATTTATTGGCTAGTACTTGAGATTGTTTGCACCAAATATTGTTTTCAGATGTTTTGCGGATTCCTTGCTAAAGATAAGTGGAGGTATTGCTATCGGCATTGTTGCCAGCGTGGCTTTTTTCAAAGTAATATTTTGTGGCAGTATAGACAATGATTTTTTTTTTTGCAGTGGGTTCACATAGTTGTTTGAAACATTCACAATATTATGCATGCAAATTTTTTTTCAAATAATCATGCATTATGGTGAAAATTCTGAAAAGAATCGCAGAAAGTAATACGACTCTCAAACGATATCTATTCCGCTTAATTCTTTCTATGCGAAATGTTACTATCACATTTATATTGCTGGTGCCTTTGTATCTATCTGCTTATAAATCGTTTAAGAGTAGATCATGGCCAATTTGGTTTGGATCTGGTGTAGGCTTGGGCATGGGCTGGTCGAATTGTCGTCATGATTTAGCACAACCATATATATTGCATGGAAAAAAAATTCCCGTTGATCAAGATGCAGAAGTGAGTATTACGAATAATTTAGTCTGTTACCACGAAGATGTCTTAGAATTTTTAGGGCAAAACTACGTATGCTATCCTACCGGAGAAACTCTAGGATTCATGTTTGACTAGGATTTTTAAAATGAATGTATTGACGACTGTTTCTTTTTCACCACGGTGTGAATCCTCCATAAATACTGTCCTGTGTCTGTTTTTTCATTAATCTTGGTTTACTAATAGCCGCTTCCAATTGGAAGAAATATAGATACATAGGATAATAAATTGTAGCTTGTGATTCATGCAACGATTAATGTGGACATGCTTTGTCGTCTATGGCAAATTCTTAGTACAGATTTGACCTATGGAATCTTGTTCATCTTATTCTAATTATGCATATGTACAGAAGTATAGGATAAGTGTTAAGCGTTCTAGTGTGTTAAGAATTTGGCTACGTTGTTTGTTAATCTTCAAACTACTGGATTTGTTGTTATTTCCGAAAGCACTCTAGCATGTTTAATTTTTTCAAAATGTTTTGAAACATCCTAGACAATCATTTGTTCGAATATTTATTTGATCGAATACAGAATTCCAGCTCGTATTTAGTGAAGAATTACATTAAAGCTTTATTATTAATATTTCGTACCGGTGATTGAATAGGTATTTAAGGGATTGCTGTCATATATAGACCTATATAAATTTAGCAATAAAGTACACAATACACAGATAATGCGCAGGAATTGGCGAAACAACTTCATTATTTACACAAACTGAGATGTATCATGTGAGTATCACAACTTTTTGTGTACTATGGCGTAGTCGCCAATGGCAATCAAGCCAGCCAACATCTCTTCACCTACAATAACAATTTTTAATAATTACTAAACATTACTTATAAAAATTATTGATGCTTTAACATGGTAACAACTGTTAACAAGTTGTTACTTTAGAGAGGTCTCACAAAGTAACATCGCCACTAGATCATATTTGTACTCATTTAGCTTATACACTTTACCGCCGGCAAATCAAAACATAATTAGGATTTTTCAATGTTCCAATTCCAATGTCCAATTTTACATTGTCTCTTAGTAAGAATGTCATTCAGTAAGGCGATTTAGTGTGTACTCAGTACGGATTTCATTTTGAGGAAAAGAATAATGGGTAATCATTGTTAAGTGAATTTCAGCTAATCCTCTTATAATCAATGAGCAAGCAACTCACCGGTTGGTCGTATGAATTTAGGCGGTAAACTGAAAGCGTAACTATCATAAGAGTCTAGTGGTCGGAGTTCGACACCAAAAATATATGGAACTCCACGGTGCTGCATATAGTCAATGCTTGTTCCTGATGCTGGATCTGCAATACTATGCTTGCGAATGTAGCACATAGTGGATATAAGCGGTCGGATATAAATACATTGTCTTTAATAAGTAGAATACAGTTATAAAATAATCTAACAGAACTGATTAACAGTCATAGAAGCTAATAAAATAATATCTGAACTATTAACTTGTCACGAATATTGAGATACAAATTACATACACATAAGCTCAGCGATTGTACCGTAGTTGTACGTCGCTCCAGTGGTATTTCTCATGGCTGCTACAGCTATACTAGCGGCGTTTCGCTAGAATTAAAGCGGTAAAGTAGAGGTGAAATTTTGTGAGGTAGTAAGGCATATAACACTTAACAACATGTATTGAGGCATTTTAGCATGGAATACATACCTTAATAAGTTGAAACATATTTCTGATAATATATGAAATACTCATATGAAGGGATTTCCTTAATCAAGATATGAACTTCGAAGACCTAATCACTTCATGCTTATTCTTGGAATGTATCATTAATTTAGCTCTATTGAACATAGGGGGGCAGAGTGGCTCAGTGGTGGAGGTGCCGCAGTGACTCGCCGGTCCGAATCAGTTCGCAGCCGCCTCCCACGCCTACCAAGCACGCCATTTCTCCAGAGTCGGTTAATTGGTACCAGAGAAATCTGGGTAAGGTAACTGGAACTGACTTGGTGAGGAGTGGTCACCTCAAGTCACTGTATAGACCAGGCACGCATTCAACCACATCCACGATATGACATTGAACACGAGTGCGTTGGCGCATCCCGCCACAAAGGATCGATGAACGCCAACAATTATCTTATCTTATCTTGTCTTATAATTTCAAAGCTTAAATCTTTTGAACTCAAACACCTATTTTAACAGTGTTATCTATCTCGTTTCTTATGCGCTAGTAACTGCACTTCTGATTTCTTTGATCTGCGATCATCCAATGCTCTTATAATTAAGTCTACTAGATCCGAGTTCAAAATCTGTATGAGTCTTTGAGTTTATGATTGACTCAGCAACATCGGTGTATTAATTGTTACTTCCCAGTATTTACTGTTTAAGTTTACTTAATATACATGTTTATGTAAAAATCTAGAATTCAGAAGCACACTCAATAAGCGATTATCGATTGGCTAGACCTTTTCTTTTTCATAGTAAAGTAAGTATTAAGGGTAGTCTTTATCCCTTAGATTCTCTTTTAGATATCTCTATTAATAATATATATACGTTTTGTCAGTTTGAATGAATATATGAAATAAGAGATTCAATACATTTTATAGCTCTTAAAAGTATTAAAAGTGCTTTTTTCTTTTTACTCCCAAGTTAATCTATCTATTTTAAATTAATTCGTTTATATAAAATATATTTTTATATAAGTTTGTAAATAAATATACCTGGTCATGATAATTATCTGGTCTCGCATGCGTATAGCCCCATGGTGACAACAAAAGTTGTCCATAAGAATGCAAACTGGCGTAGATCACGAGATTAGGAATTTGCCAGGTTACCAAATCTCTTAATCCTTAAATAATTCGTTTTAAATCATAATGTTAGCAGGATCTCTTATGAAATCCATGAGGTAGAAAACGAAATGTCGTAGATCACAAGTCATTTATAATTTTGCTTCTGTCGTCGATCGTATTAGATGGGACTTGTAATTTTGTTGTGCTTATGTAACTCATCTTCTCTGCTTACACAGATAGATATGATATATGATATGATATATTCATGGATACATATATGAATGTAAGCTAATTGTACTTTACACTTTGTTTCGACCAAAGATCAGCAACCGAACACTTGGAAAATGAAGAGGAAGCGATTTGTATTCGTTATCCCAGAATGAGTCTTCCGGTTTATTTTATCATCATTTTGCTCCATTTGGGATAGATTGAAACTGAGCGATCCATTCATATCACAATATCTAGTTTCCACTTAAAAGCTCATTAGGTTAACTGAGGGCGAGATAAGTAGAGCACAGTGAAAAGATAACTTCATTCATACTCGGTTACGAGAATTATCAAGAGTGTGGTTAAATCGTTGAGTTCAGCTGATCAACTAACGACTCGTAACGAGCCTTTAAGACTCAAAGAAGTTCTGGTTGCGACTTTCACAATCTTGATTGTTTTTGTAGGCCTCATTTGACCTACAAACTATCGGAATATAGTATCTGGATTTTCAAAAGAATACTCATCTAATAAGGCCTAAAACGCTACGATGACCATTGAACAAAGCATGAAAAAACGGCCACATCGGAACAAGAGGACTTCAATGAATTAGCGAAAGAACACGAATAATTCTGTTCACTACGATGAACAATATGAATCATGATGACGTGCAAATTCAAAATCATTCATCTTTACGGTGAACGTAAGAATACAATCGTGAAAGTTCTTAACAGAATTCACCGCGTCAAACTGCATTAATGGATTTTCTAACAGACCTCGGTGTTTTCCCAAAGTTGAATGCGGCACCGTACCATCGTCTCTATTGCGCAAAACCTTTCGTTACACATTAAGCCAAGAAAGCTGCCGTGTTCAGGGAGTAGAATTTCAAAACCACTACTTCTTGATTGCTCTATATTTGCATACTCAATTTGGATTGAATTCGTCAACGTGTTTAAAGAAGACCACTCATATAAACAACGTTTGCACGAAAGAAAAATTAACTGGATAATATTTTTCGGCTCGCACTAATGGTGAAGCGGCTCATCTAAGTATTCTAATTAAACGAGTTATCAAAAATACAGAAGTATTCAGATAATAGGATTCTCCTACGGAGAACTTCATAGTAGAACTTGATTGCATAAAATCAACATACCAACGATTTCCGGTTCGGAGAATGGACGACTACCAGCATAAATGTTTGAACATGGTGAACGATTTGCTCCAGCTTCTCCCCAACGATGTCCCCAGTTACGATTTGCGTCCGCTCCAACACACCATTTGTTTACTGTGATATTGCGTGAACGAGTTTTACGCCAAAGTCGATCCTGATGAATATGGAGGTATAATTTCATATCAGCTAGGTAATTACAATGTTCAGGAGATTGAAAAGAAACATTTTGTGTGATGTATTGAAAAATTCAACGTACTGAAACGCGACTGTATTCATATCCATCAGGATTCGCTTGAGGGATAATATACCAATCAAATCTATCTACACTATTTGTAATTGATGGATTTTTGCCATATTCACTTACAAGCTGAAATTATCATATAGAAAACACATGAGGTATATGAAAAAAGAAAAATTAGACATGAAGCTGAATGTATTTGCATTAAGTCATCTGATAGAATGGTTCTTCCCCACCCGAAACATCTACCATAATTCGATGTTAGTCAAAAAATTTCCCAACTTCTCCTAGAGTTACGATCTATAATTGAGGATCGTAGCCCGATATATTGAAGTATTTCATGGTATTTTCGCTCCATTGTTTTATTCAGTCTCTTTTTTTCCACTTTTAAAATTGATTGCGTACAACGAGTTTTTGTTTGTTGAAAATCACTCAAGGAAGTTCATCCAGAAGACGCATGAAGTGATAGCACGTTAGTTGGTTAGTTAATAAGGAAACAATCTGAATTAGCGCCAGTTACCTCATCCGACTATGCTAATTTTTTATTTCATTTACATATTTATTTGTCATTTCCTTATTCAAATGTACTTTTCCTCTAATGTTTTGTGCTATACTGACCTTTTTAATCATGTAGAGTGCTGCAGCAGGTGCTATCCATTCACGTGCATGAATTCCAGCGTCAACAAATATCGCTGGCTTAAATATGTTACTGGACGAGATCTAAACAAGATTTCTTTTTTCAGTATGCATGAAGACTGTCTACGATAGAAAACTCTGAAACTCTGATGGGAACTCATAGAAGCATTATGATTGAATGAGGGCCTACTTTTACACCATACAACGGACGTCCTTCAAATGATCGTGTTATATTCAACAATTGAACGAGATCTGATCGTTGTTCAGCTAGTTTTCGCATAAACCACACCATCTAAAAGTACGTAAGTATCAGCCTACAAGATTGGCCTCCACATGTGTGAAATAGGTAGCGATTGTCTGTATAAAACAATTGAGGAAATCCACTCTTAAAATGAAAAGTCAAGTCAAATGGACCAGACTTGCCATTCAGTGATCGCCACTATATCACATTGAACTCGAATAAATACACTCATTTAACGAACAGGTATATTGATCAATGTCAACGCTCATCTTGTCTTATCTGAGAAAAATGTACCTCATCATATGAGTGATAATCGTCCACGTCAAAATCCATCGCATTAAAACTTCGCTTACTACGTCGACGGCTCTGCTGAAGATGTCGGCGTTCGCGTCGAATATCACTAGAAATAATCATGAGAAAATTTTCTATGAAAAAAGCCTTTGTCGTTTTCTTTTTTTTTGAAAGCTGACATAAAAGAAGACTTATTGATGTTACTAACCTGCCAATATCATCGTTTAACGTTTTAATATGTGTTATTCCTTTTTTTCTAAGTAAAGCTAGAAACGTTTCTAAGAATTCTGGTGCTACCAACACGTCAGCCATCGGATTCTGTTGTGAAGGTGTTGCCCAAACATCCAATAGTACTCGTCGTTTTCCACTTTCCTAAAATGGGAATTGAATAGGATGGACCTCTTGAATCTTAACAGTTTTCATTCCTCAGGCAACAAATGTAAAGAACTAATAATATTCAGCTTAAACATCGAAGCCTTTTTCAGTCTGCTTTTCACTTCTTTCCAGTGAGAGTTACGAGTTAACTCATGCTTCAGATATTGCCCATAACACAAATATTCCATTTTCTATCATAATCACATTTCCAAAAATCCATGATATCCTCACCTAATTAACATTTTCATGGGATATTTTAATTGAGGCTCCAAATATAATTAGCATAATTTGCCTTCTGTATCGATAACAGAGCTTGTTTCATGTAATATATACTTATTGATCTTTGGTGATCAATTCCTATCAGAACGATGATGGCATGAACAAAAGAATGAATCTATTGTGAATTTGATTGTAAAACGACAGAACTGATTTCAAAATAGTTTCCTCCTCTAAGGATTCCAACGTTTTTCATGGATTTTCCATTTTTTTTCCTTTTTTTGATCACTAGAACTACTTAACTCCATATGAAACTCGTTTCCATGAGTACAAAAATTTCAGAGTAAAAGCTTTAAGATTGAGGTAAAATTCAAGCGAGTAGGAAAAGATTGTAATTTCGAGTTTTTGAGGTATAATGAATAGTGAAATATAATAATATTTTTTGTTATAAACTTTGTTTATTAAAGGGATAACATTTAGATAATGAACAGCATCGTATCTGTCTTGATCAATTAGTTGAATGATTAATAATACGACATTGTTTATTTTTAAGTGAGTGCTTATCAGCTCTCTCAACGAACATACCGTAACCTCATCTCTGTTTCTTTTCTACCTCAGAATTTAATTACTCGAATCCTTAATAGCACACATGCGATGAGATATTGCCAACTAATTCCAACGATATTCAGATTGATGAATTTTAAAATCGATAAAAATTTCTAGTACCGGAGTTATACAGAGGAGATATATATGTAGATGATTTTTTTCAAGTAATCATGATTGAATAGTGTGCTTTCATAGAACGAGTTAGAACGAACGAGTGAGAAAATAGAACGAGTTCACATCAGTCTCACTGAAAAACTCGTATTTCTTACGGTGGTTCCTTTTATAGACGAATAGTTGACAAGGTGGTGAAGTATAATAGCAGAAGATGAAGCATCACCAATGAAATGCTTCACTCCATCCTCACCTATATCAAAAGCATTTCACTGAAATTGGTGTAGACCAAGGTTATCAGACAAAGGTTATCAGGAAGGGACTAATAGCATTGCCATTTTCGCTTATGACAACAGAATCCATCTGGAGATGGTGAGAGCAAAGTTGTCAGGAAAAATTAGCTCAATTGCCAGAGGTCAGTGACCTCAAAGTCACTGAAAATTTCAAATATGTCTTCAGTTATCTGCATGATGAAGCCATCTTACATGGAATGATTATCAAAATATAGGCATATATCTTTAATAAGTTTAGTTTTTTTTTCAGCTAAAATAACAACACGAAAACCAATGCTTAATCAATCAATCGATCAATAGCCTGTAGGAAGGCTGAAGCAGATTACCATGAAGTTCAGCCATAACATCGGTTAAACCTGTGGTGTAAGTCGTTCATATCTGTAACAAAGCGAAAAAGTGCTGCTACCCGAATGACATGTAAGTTTGCGCAATTTGAACAACATCAAAGATGAAGCTTGGCATTAGTCATCTTCGGTGGATCTTCGCCTTTAAGATACCGTATACATCCGACCGACGGTATATAATAACTATCAAGTCATAATCTCTTATTTCTCAGAAACATTGAAGTGTCACTCCACAGATCCTGGAGGGAAGGAGCATATGATTGACTCAAATCAGTAGACGATCCTGAAGCAATGCAGTACATGCCAGTACTGCGCCATTAGTGCTTTCCATCAACATTCGTTTGATAATGTTGCCGTGATGAAGCTAACTCAATCGATCAAATTGAAATACACTCATTTTGCAGAGATTTTTCAGATTTTTAATTTACTTTAATTCCGAATTTTTTCAAATTTTCTATCATTATTTTACTCTTTGAAATATTTCTAAATCTTATAACTCTTCTGATACATTTCATTTATCTTCCGCTATCTTTCATACTATTTCCAGTTGTTTTGCGTTTCTGTTTATAACATAAACAATATGAGGTTGGAGTCTCGTTTGAGGTTTCAAGATTTCCGATTGACAGAGTATCATCGGAGGTGTGAACCATTACAACCTCTCATATTTAATAGAGAATAATCACGCAGACTCAGTTAAGTAATTCTGAATGTTAGTTGTTTTTTAAGAAATATTTTATATAAAGGAAATAATCTAAATGGTCCTCCATTATGAGAAACCCTAACGATTCTATAATTTTAATCGGTTTTATTTTCTATTTTGTCCCCTTTTTTGTTTTTTTTTCAGTAATAGCTTAAAAATTTGAATAAAGCTATCGTTATCAGTATCGTTCAAAAAATAAAGCTCCCAGAAGTATTGATTTTCTCCGTAACTTTTTATTTATGGAAATTTTAATAAGCCGTTAGGTGTAGGTGCTGCTTTGAAAAGTTATTATTCTGCGTAAATTGTTGACAAATAGTCTATAATTTGATGAGTATAAAAAAGAGGTAGAAAAAAAAAATAACGGGAGTTAACCTCATCGATGATGAATCCAATACTCTCCATCCGGGCTAACCATTTGGCAAGTGTTCTATCAGTAGCAAATCGTAGTAATGAATATCTGCAAAAAAAAAAACACAATTTTCTAAAGTGATCAACTCAAAAAATTACTCAAGTGCTAAGGTAAAAGTAAAGTGATCAGGTAATAAAATATTGTTTACTATTTTTTTTTCCAGTAAAAGCTCAATCGGTAATTAGATTGCTTATTGTTTACCTGCTGACGATATCATTTCTATCCAAGCTTAAATCTAATAGATAATATTTATCAGTTTTTCGTAATTGTTTTTTTGTTTTATAGAAGTTTTCGATAATACAAATACACTACGAATTGATCGTATAGATTATGTGACGAGGTTAGAAAAGAGGTACATTAGGCTTAAATAGAGCTATTAAGGAAAAAGCTATTACGATTTGAGTTTATCAATAATGTGAGGCAAAAGCTGATTTCGACAAGAAGTTCATGAAAAAAGCAAACGATAACAGTTTCTATACTCAAATTATAATGTGTTGTAACGAAAAACAATATGAGGTTTTTGCTCGGAAGTTTTTCAAAGCACTAAAAGTGAAGTGCGTGAAGTTTTGAAGATGTGACTCATAAGGGAAATTCATACAACTAAGCGTCTCAAAAGGCAAATAAGGAATAGATCCCTATGAGATGTTAATCATTTTTAGGTATTACTGTATTTGTAACATGAGGTGAAATGAATTTTTGACGTTGATCAATTCTATGAGGATCGCCACGTATTCGTCCTCAAACATGATGTCATGGAGATAATTGAATGCAAGACTGATCTACATAGTGACCGGAGTTGATCACTCCTCATCAAATCAATGTCGTTTATCTCCTCAAATTTTTGCGACATCAATTTACCGATCTTGGAGAAATATCGACCTTCGTAGATCTGGGGGTAGCCACGAACCTCTGTGCGGTGGTTTGAGCTTCTAGTCACGACGAGACCTACCACTGTACCATGTAGTCTCGAATATTACAGATATAAAGCGAACTATTAATATGAAAGATAACGGGACCCTATAGGGACTATTTAAAATTGTTTGAAAATTGTTATAAATGAGGAAAATATGGAAATTTGAGTGGAGCCAGCAAAGTCAGATTAGTTCTGGAAGACGATTCTGAGGAAGAACACATCGATAATCATTGAGTGATCATAGATAGAAGCGTTTTCATTTATTATTATTTATTATTTTTTTTTACTAATAGAAATAACAAAATTCAAAGATCAGTGTCCTCAATGACGAAAAAAGCGGATATATTTTTTCCAATTAAAAAATACCTTGCGGCCAAACGGGTACTTAATTTTTACGAAAAATATTTTTAGACTTTTTTTTTTTGAAGATTGTATTTATTAGAGAATGAAATCTTTTAATTTTTAGCGATTTATTGATTTTTTCACGTCACTCTTTTTTTTTTGTCATAGAGAAATTTTTTTTCGTGTGATTTGACGTGACGTCGACTTGGAACAATCGACTATTCGTGAAGATTTCAAAGATGTTAAGTTTCGTTTAATTGAGTGGTGATGACGTCATGATTTTTGTTATCCACGAAATCAATGGTTTCTGGATGATCGCTGATTGCCGTGGTTGTCGTTGAATCACGTTTTTATACCAGTTGACTTCGGCATACGGTAATCAATAAGATTTCTTCTCAGGACCTTACGTTTAGTTTCGTAATTTTCATTGAATGTTATAATTAAAATAGCAGTGTAATCCTTGAAAAAAATTATAAGAATATAACAAATCCAGGAATTATTTGGAACATAATAGCTTTAATCTATTAGTGTAGATTTTTCTTTTCCTTAGAAAATACTCCTATAATATTACTAATGTATTTTTATCAAATACGTTTTATAATATGAGAATCGGTTCAGGAAAAAAAAATGAGGAGGGTAAAAGAGAGGAAAAGTCATGTTTACAGTAGTGTTTTGTGGAATACTCAATCACTTTTCATAAAAACAAATCGTTAACTGTTTGTTTACAGATGATTGTTGATTTTATGAAATAAAAAATAATAACTCATATTTCTTTTATAGAAGCATTTATGCAAATGAGCATCTTACCTGTCATAATTTTCGTTCGCTTTAACCAACGATAGTATTAAGAACAGTAGTGAAATGACATTCATTAAGCCTGAAAATCAAGGAGGATTAGGAGGAAAAAAAACCTCAAAAATACTATAAGACATCATTAATACGGTATTAATATGCTTATAACGAAAAGCTCAAGTGAAAAAAAATAAACAAACAATCAACAAATAAACAAACAAACAACAGGGAAACAATTCAAAGCGTTGTTGTATTGTTTATGATGTTGTAAATTGTTCAGCTTAACATATTGATGAAAATAAAAATCATGAATATTTAAATTATCATTAAATATTTAATATTTAATAGTAAAAAGAAATATTAACATTCGATTAATTTTTGACAGAAACGTTTTTCTTAAATGCTAATCTTAATATTCAAATGATAGCTTAATATTTAATGTGACATAATATATAATCAATCAATAATCAGATGTTTTAAAAAATATTCAAATCATTTCAATTCAATGACAATTATCGTAATACCGAAAAACTCTTTCCCTCCATATTCAAATGAATGAGGAAACATTGATAACATTTAAGAATATGAAATATATAAACATTAATTTACATAAGTCTATGGTAAAGAAAAATGAACAGTAGTACGGTATATATCGTGTCGTATTCACTCGGATTGGTTCCCTTCGGAATTCTTCTTCCCTCTTTGCTCCTCCACTTACGTACAACGAGATTATCTTCGAAGAAAAAATGGCAAATATTTAAAATATTGCAACGTCTGTTGGTTAGGGTGGAATGGCGCAGTGGCGGAAGTGCCATAGTGACACTCAGGCCCGATTGAGTTCACGGCCGCCCTCCAGGCCTACCAAGCCGTCGTTCGCCCGAGGTCGGTAGCTTAGTGCCAGGAAAATCTGAGGAAGATAAACAGCATTGACATGGTTAGGATTGGTTGACTCAAATCGCACTGTATAGATGAGACTCGCATTCAACAACCTCAACAATATCACGTTGAACACGAATGTGTATTGGCGCATTCCGTCACAGTGATAGATCAACGCCAAAGCTAATCTTATCTTCTATTGACCTCTGATGGTGAGAAGGAGAGTCAAATCATATAGAGATACTGATAAGATTAATTATTAGATCTCATCTCTAAAGAACAAAACAACTACATTACATTTTATTATATTTTCTTTTGTTAAATCGAAAGCAACGAAAAGGAGGGTTTTACTTAATAGAGGTTATTTTTGAGGAGGTTCATTTAATATAAACGGAAATCATATAGGAAAAACAATTTGACTCCGCATCGCATTTAACACAATCAGTTAAAAAATCGAGGATTGTAATATCACTAAGATCACTCAATACTGATAATTATTTGTTTTTTCGGGAACGATTTTCCTCGAAGAGTAAACGAAATCATGCAATGATTACAAAGATGAATGTTCAAACGTATTTTGAGGATTTTCTAATGATCCTCAAGGTACGCCCCGCCTACAGCTTTTAGTGCACTCTCATTAGATTTAACGTCAACACGTCCCCATTATTTTTTTTCCCCATTATTCTTTTTTTCTAGTGATTTTATAGAAAAATTGACTTTGATTGTTAATTAATCATATAATTATTTCTATCTATGATTGCTTATTCGTTAAAAAATCGATTCTATAGGAAGGAGGAGGTGAGGAATGAAAAGAGAGG
>KN716371.1:66590-95002 GCA_000816705.1 Dictyocaulus viviparus
GCTTGCCAAGGTGTATGAGTTAACTTAGTTTGATAAGTCCAACATTTAAGGACCTGTTCTTTATTATTATAACGACTGCGTTCGCAATTCTTAGCATGAGCGATTCGTAAGCGAATCTGTAAAGAAATCTCGATGCCATAGGAAGTAAATACAATAGGATTGATTGTTTAGGAGGAGTCAGAAATTATCTTTTAAAGAATAGAACAGTTTGAAAGAGGATATTTTGAGTTTACTTTGCAGTTTAGGATCCAAATAGAACAAATAACCTTTCCGAGATGAATACAAGCGGTATGGATTTTATTCTAGAAGATATAGGATTTTAGCAGATCACTGAAATTTGAGGAAACTAGAATACTTAGAAAATAACTTTGGCTTTTAGGTGTTCCTTATCATCCAAACATCACTTCTGATAACGAAGAATGTGGAAGATCACCGATCGAGGTGAGACCACTTTGATTTAGAGTTTTAAAATTGGAATATTATAGGCATAACATATTGGGAAGATTCCATGTTTCCTAGATCAGATTAGATGAATTACAACTAGAGTAGAGAGTTACGGGTAGATGTTGGAAACATTAGTGTAGCTATTTTGTTTCTATTTTCACTCAACTGTGACAAATTATAATGATGTTCTGATATCTTTAAGGATCCTTAATTAGTCGCAAAATTTGGAACCTCAAGGAGTTTGAGTGATGAATTTCCGGCCTAAGGATTGAATATCTTAGAAAATTTTATAGGCTAGTTCGGAAAATACTCTACCATTGTTATCACGAGAACATTTTCGTCCTTTGTTTCGATTCAGGTTTGTTAAAATCATATTACATTGTTCCTACAGACGTACCATGAGTCATAAAATCTTCTCCAATATTGTTAAGCAACAAACATTGGCTATTTTTCACTGCATATCATAAAGAGTTCTTGTGAGTGATAGAAACGCTACAATACAGTGATAAGTTCAATAGTAGGCCTCATTTATTTGAAGAGCTTTCCCGGCTCTTCCATACGATAAGATTAGCTGTGCTGAGCTAAAAGCAGAAGAGTTCATTGGATACCTTGCTGAAAAAGAACTTTCTTTGTTAGAACAGTTATCTTCCAGATACTTATAAACTTCTGGGTTTTCCCACCATTATTTTCACTTTGATTATCTATAAGTGCTTGTATCTTACGGTTTCGAGTTACTTACAAAGTTGTAAGGTTAGGAGGAACTCGAACTCGCCTCTTCCAGATATCTGATCTGCTGATTGTATACATACAATACGTATAAGTGTGTTAATATCCCTATAAAACGTTGTATAACAGAATCGATAATTTTTGGTTTTGTTCAATTCGTACTGAATTCAGCACGCCTTGGTACTCATCCTGCGATAAAAATGTAACAGAACCTCTTTTTCAATCGGAAGGTGCTGAGGGAAAATGCGAGATGTACAAAGTAAGACATGTATGCTACTTTTATAAATACTACTCTGAGTGTATAAGTAAGCAGTTGTAGCAGTAGGGTCATTGATGAGGAGATTTTTTGACTTGCAAGAATTTGCTCAGGTATTAAATCAAAAGTAAAAGTGATGCATCTTTTGTACTTTTTGACCTACCGCATTTTGTCTCATATTAGATAAGTTGTATAAAATGTTCTATGGACCTAATTTGGAAGAGCGTGGAATTGAAGTCGATTCACGGATATTCTTTTTTGTAATCTGTTGCTCATCCTCGCATGATCTTTTTGTGAGGAGTTATCATTGATTCTTCTCTGGTTGTCGTCATAGAAGTGTTGATAGTAGAGAGTATTCACTAAACGTAATGAGTTAATATTGTGAGGAAAAATGACCTCTCTCGTATGGCATCTATTATTCACACAAAATTTTTATATCTAATGTAATAAGAGCTATCAGGACGGAAAACGGTTATCCTTCAGGATTTCGTCGAATCTTATAACAAAACGACGGACGATACTAGTACATCTTTAACTGCTGTCAATGAAAATATACCTCATACAAGAGGTAAAACGATTCTTCCAAGTATTTCTCTTTAATTATATCTTATTTCAGGAGTTATAAATTCCACTAAAATCTTATCTGTTACGTCTCATCAACTTCAGATTATGCGATGAATCAAGCTGTAGCAGAACAGTCGAACTCGTCTATTTCAAATGAAAATATGAATTCTATAACATCTGAGAGAACCGTTGCTAACAGTGTAGAATTACTGAGCAGTAAAGATCTGCACGAAAGTATTAATGTCACTCCGAGTTTATCCGAATCCGAAGAAGACGAGTTAGTTCAGGATCTGTAGAACACTGCAGTTTAAAATTAATTTTGATTTTATTTTTTCCTTCAAACTCTTAAATTTTGTTCAATCAAAAGTTACATTGATCGGAAAATATTCTCTCAATTATAAATTGAATTCACCTTCTGCACTTTTCTTAGGAACTCTTTTTTTTTTTCAATGCTGTACTATTGTAGTTTTGACAAATTAAGTTTTGTAAACGTAAACATCAACAATACCAACAGAATTGGACTCAAACAGTAGTACCTATTGGGACCATAGAGTACAAACAAGATTATTCAAAGATATTTGCCGCAAAAAATGAGTGATAATGAAGTTCAGTTATCCTTTTGAAGTGTTACCGTAAGTTCTGGTTTATTTCATCTGAAGCGTTCTGCTTCTCAACTAAACTACAATTCGAGACGAGAATAATCAGTGAGGAACGGTTTGCTGGTCGACTTGCTATGAAACTTCGTATCACTTGGCAGCATTGGAATTACCTAAGCAACGATTCGCTTGACTGTTTGGTGGTAGTCTGGAGCTAGTCTATTACGTCTACAGCTCTTTGAGCTCTATTAGCTGCGACGATTACGGTAGTCTAGTCTAATGAAGTTAATAAAAGCTTCAATGGATGTACTCTATGTTGGTAGGTAAGAATGACATTAGCAGCGTTTGAAGCAGCGACGTTTGAATAAGCTGACTTATAAATTCAGCTTCATCTACTATATTCACCCTTAAGAGATCTATAACCTATTGGCTATCACTCTACCTAAGCTCCATCGTTCTATGAGCGAAATTTATCTTAGAGGTCAAATTAACGTCGGAACAATTGACAACGGATTCATTTCCTCTGTTCCTTGTTTTCAAAGATTTACAAACCTTAAGGAATATTACTTACCATCGTAGAGTCTATCTATCATATGCTAATATTTGTTTCTCTTTCGCAAGCTACTAGTCGATATTTATTTTGAAAATGAACCTAATCGGTAATAAGCTTAAGTGTTAGAGAGAAAAAATTCTGAAAAAATGTGAATGAATAAACTGATGAACTTCAATGTTTCTAGATTATTCGAATCTTCTTGGCTATCCACACACGTGAATTCTCATCCTCACAACTCGATTGGTATGTTATCGGCTGTTTTGACCTCGTAACTCAGCGTCGACTGATCTTTTTACTTCAATTCTGGGATTTCGGAATGGTTATTGTAACATGAACTAGGCTCGTTTTCTAATGATTCTACTTTGAGTGGATATAACAATGAAATGAAAAGTGGGGATCTCTTTACAACTATTTCGTATTCCAAATTAAGGCACCTAAACGGAGTTAGTCTGAAAGATGAGGGGTGAGGGAAGTGAAAGTTCTTAAAATGAAAATGATTTCTATGTTATAATTTTGATAATTATAACTTAGTTTTTCTTTCGTTGATTGAGTTTTTAATGACCATTCAAGTGTTTCAATATGCTGAGGAAATACAGTAAGTACTTATTAAGAGGTTTTTTGACGCGATTATAACCAATGTACTTCTATTTTGATTTTGTACGTAAATCGATAAGTAACGCATAAGTGTATTTTTGTGCACTCTGTTAATTTTTGAAAGTTCAACGTAAGAGTGACATGAACGAAAATTGAAACCTTCATTCACTTGACTGCACATAGATAATAAGATAATTGTTGGCGTTGATCAATCCCTTGTGGCGAGATGCGCCAACGCATTCGTGTTCAACATGATGACGTGGAGGTGGTTGAATGCGTGCCTAGTCTATACAGTGGCTTGAGTTGACCACTCTCCACAAAGTCAGTACAAGTTATCTTACCTAGATTCCTCTGGTACCAATTTACCGACCCCGGAGCGATGGCGGGCTCAGTAGGCCTGGGGGGCGGCCGCGAACTGATTCGGGTCGGCGTGTCACTACGCCCCCTCTGACACCATATACCTCAAGTTATTGCGCCATATCCGGAATTACGGTAGGTCATGTGCTAAATCCGAAATCCACTAGTCACTATATCAGTATATATTCATTGAGAACTGCTACTAAAATATATAAAAACTAAATTATTCCAGTACTTCCTACCATTTGGAGGGGACGTAGTGGAGGTGCTTCCGTATAGGCAGGCTCGATTAAGGTTCGCGGGTGATCCAAACCTACCAATATTGTCATCTCTCCGGAGTCGATGAATGATGAATAATCTTCTCTATCATTTACGATGAATAATCAAAGAATTTCCGCAATTTAGTAGCAATGACTCCGTGAAGAGTGATGAACTCAAATCATGGTATAAGGGTGGGCTTGCAATCAACCAATTCCACGATATGACGTTGAACATGAATGTGCAGACGAATTCTGCGACAGAGATTAATCAACTTCAAAACTTATCTTCTCTATCATTTATTAGTCATTCAGGAGATATTTACGATGATATGATTGCGATAATCAAACTAGCACATGAAAAAGTCGTTGAACTGAAAGAGGAATTACGTCAAATCCTTGAAGCTCTGAAGAAGCAAATAAATTAGAAGAACGTGATGAAGTACACTAGTAAACTATTTCTAAAACATTTTCATTATACAAAAATTATGCATACCGTCTATTTTCTATGCTTTTGTGCATTTATTCATTATCGATTGTTTTTTTTTAACACATGATCTACATTATTATTTGTCATACATACGTCATGATTAAAACAGATTTGTATATGAAATGACTGTGATGATTAGAATGTACTACTTTGGATTTGAAGCATTTTGTAGTAATTCCTTATGTTTGGTTTTTTCTTTTCTACAAAGTTTCTTTCCTTCTTCGTCCCGTCCTATGATGACAGGCTATAATACATCATACTACTTTCTTCAAAGCATTGATGAAGCTTCATTATTTTATGGATTTCATTGTGTCTTACATATTTTACACTGTCCAGTAAATTCATGTGTGTAACGATTGAATAGATCAAAAATGACTGTCTTACACATTGGTATAGGTGTGAACTACTGCTTCGCTACGAGGAGCACAGTTTAAGTCAATCGCCTAGGGCATACAAGCTTTTTACCACTTTGATGTCGATGATATGTAGTCGGCGTTTTATGAAAAGGTAAGGTGTGCTGGCCTCATAGAGTTACGATATTTCACGTCATTTGTAAACTGGACTGTACACTTATTTAAGCCCACGCCGACATAATGATGCCAAAAGAATTAAGAGTAGCAAATACTTGAGAACTCAACTGAACTCAACCTTAATATTATGCTTGAATAATAATAGCTATCATATCTGCCACTATGTTTTTTCTATTAGAAGGAGCATTCTGAGTAAGGAGGTACTAACAAAAACAACTTGATTATTTGGTTTTCGATATTTTCCACTGCTTAAAGTGTTTGCAAACTCTATAAATGAAATGTAAATAAGATAAGCTTTGGCGTTGGTCAACTGCTATGGCAGGGTCAGCCTACGCATTCGTGTTCAACGTGATGTTGTAGAGATAAGTACAAGCCTGGTTTATACAGTTACTTGAGTCAAGCACTGTTCACTAAGTCGGCGGTGTTTATCGTATCCAGAGTTCTCTGGTACCAATTCACCGATTCCGGAGGGGTGGTGAGGTTGGTAGGCCTGGATGGCGGCAGCGAACCGATTCGGGCCTGCATATCAATGCGGCACCTTCACCACTGCGCCCTCCGAAATATAATGTAGAACCAGAAAATAAACATATTAAAAATTTATACATCTATTCTTGTAAATTACATTAATAACAATAACTTAAGTAATTATACATGTTCGGCACTTTCAAAAAATATGAAAGCGCGTGAAAGCGATTGTAAAGAAGAAGAATAAAGGAGTGACTATCACAATAACGCTCAAAATCACCGACAAAGCGAAAAAAAAAACAAAACGACCGGAAAATTGAGGACATAATTGGTGAGTAAAAAAATTAGTCACCGGATTTTTATAACGACTAAGAAGAGCATCGTAGAAAATATGTTAATCAAACAACAAAAATCCGATGTCGATAGGAAAAGCATTTGACTACCCGAAGTAAATAAGCTTAAGCCAAAATAGGCTTTACCCTCCATTATCGGAGCTGTCCAGAAGGACAGTTGATTTCATCGCCTTTCAGCGCCAATAGTCGCCAGTTAAATGAAAAAGCTGACGCTGGCAGTACAGCTGTTTTCATGGTCGTTCGTGTCCGATCGATTATCCTCGTCGACTGTGCTTAAGCAGTCCAAGTTCTTTTATTGCTTTGTATTGATCCGGTATTTCCATAAGAGCGTTTAATGCAAATGATGCTTCAGGATTTGGTGCGTTGTACATCACCTAAGTTGTTTATTATCATTGTTTATTGATTGATTGTTTATTTCTAATTGTTTTTATGTTACAATTTCTATCTGATTACGTCATATTTGTCTAATCACTCGTAATCATTTCGATGATTATTTTCTAGAATTTGAACTGACTTTCTAAAATGAAAAAGAGACTAATCGTCTGAAGCCTTTAATTTAGATCGAGTCAAAAAATGCTAGAGAAATGAGTACCTCGATTTTGATTATAAACAAGTGGTTATTTTATGAATTATTACGGTAAAAGAGTGTTGTTATCACTTGTTAACGTGAGGTGTTAATGAATTGTTGATAGCATTAAATACGTTAGCTTAGCTTCAAATAGAATACTAATGAGGTTGAATCTTACGAATATGATTCTCACTTGAAAATATTATCTTACTAGAAGCTCTTCCTTCTTGTTAAATGATGTAAGATAAAGTGGATAAGGAAAAAAACAAATGAGGCAAATTGTCAACTGGTAAATCTTATGGATACGAAAAGCATTGAGATTATAAGGTAAAATCAAAACGAAAACCTTATGAAAATCGACAAAGTGGAAATTGTCGAATAATCGCTTAGGGATATTTTCATCAAAGCGACCCATCATATTCCATGGTCCATCACCAACTCCAACCCTGAAAGATTTTTGAAGTTCATTGCAGCAGCAGCATTTAACGAAACTGTTTTTCTAAAACTTATTTCATGACATAAGAGAATTTAATGATTAGTGGTATGATTAACCTTGAGCTTATGCATGACATAAGCTTTGGCACTGATCAATGCCTAAGGAATGCGTCTATGTACTTCGAAAGAATGTTGGGTTTGGTATGACTAGATGAGGTCGCGTTGCACTGATACGGGCTTGTTTATCACTATAGTAGCTCTATCACTAAGATATGAACCCTTGAAGCACAAAGACACAATAACTAGGCTTAAAACTACAAGCAGAATTGTTCTCGTTATCACTCACAAAAAATAGAATATTCGCAGTAAAGACTGCTCAAAAAATCAATAATTTTCGCCAAACTGGATTCTAATTGACTTATCATTACGGCAAAAAAATATTAGCTCGAATGTCGTATTTTTTGGGTCTTATATGTTTTTCTGTAGTACTTCTATTTCCTGGGGGCGCAGTGCGAAGCGGTTGAGGTGTACAGTGACAAGTAGGCCTGAATCAGCTCGCGACAGAAATCTGACTTAGATAAACAGCACTAAATTGATGAATCGTGGTGAACTCATGTCACTCACCCTATAGATCAAGCTTACTTTGAACCACCTCTACGATATTGATCGACGCCGAAGCTTATCATGTTTTTATTTGCTATCAATTGCGATAGGTCATAGTGATTTTCTTATATCCTTCGTGAAACTGATATATCCTTAACACAGGTTAGTTGCAAAATTTGGTCGCTCTTGCGAGTGTGGCCGTGTTTTTCTACCGTTTGAGGTTCGAAGTTTTGTGAATAATTCATTATCATTAGGATCAATTATGTTTTTTTTTTGGATTCGTAAAATCACTCACATGATTATACTTAATGGATAGTGTGAAGCTGCTGCGATGGCTTTCTGATTGATTTTCTCGTTGGTCACTTGTCCATCAGCGACGATCACCAAAATATGATAGGAATGCTTTTCCTTACAAATCTCTACAGCACGTTCTGTAGAAAATAAAGTTAATGATATATTTTAATTATTAAAAAGATGAGTCCGTTTTATTTTGTTATAATTGTAATTACACTTATTTTTTGAAAATAGTTTTTCTAGATTTAAATTCTAAGTACAATCCTCCTGTACCTCAATAACATTGGCACTCATATTTTAAACGAAATTTTCAATCTCCATTTACTTCTCAGAGTTACAAGTAAGAAGATTTTGATACATTTTTAAAGCACTGAGCAAGAAGTATTAGAATAATTTCAGTCCAGCTTAAAATTTTAAGCTTAATATTGACAAGCTTGTGTGACTCCAGTTTGTTATTTGAACCTCTAGAAACAAACTTACAATAATATAAACAGCACCTACCTATTAAGGGTACAAAATTTGTCGGTCCACTCATTATAACTTTTGGTGTAACCTCATTGTAGATTTTTAATACCTCTAAAAAGTGTATGAATATATAATTAAGCTAAATACAGTACATAATTGCTTTTATATAATAAACATATCATCAAATAAGGCAGAAAAGCTTCTGACCCGTCATAAATGTGATAAGTATTTGGAGAAAAGCTCGACGATATCTTCTAACCTTCAAAACCATTACAGTCCTTCTCAAGGTTATAACGATCAGCGATGTTGAATATTCCCTTATCGGTGAACTCCTCATCACCAAAACCATATGCCGGAATCATTCCATCAGCATCAAATGACGATAATGTTTTACCAACGATTTGAATCACCTGGAACAATGAGAACAATCAGAGCATACGATATTTTTCCTCACTTCCTGTTTTTTTTTGCCGTCAGTACAAATCGTATAACTTTCATTCATTAACATTTGATGGTCTGACCTCTTTACCAAGGCTCTAGGAAGAGATCTACGATGCTCAACAAATCCTTAGAGCAAACAGGATTCATTGGACATCCCTAGCGCACGATAGGAACAAATGGAAATTTCACTGGTACCCGTTTGACTCAATCGATAATAAACGGGAATCCAGGTAAAGATTTGTTTCTGAGTGATAAGTGATAAACAAATTCTGGCTTTTGTGTTCAATTTGTAGCTGAAGGATGACATGAAAGGGAAGAAGGAGAAAGATAGTAAAGAAAGAGAAATAGAAGAGTAATTAGAAGGAAAAAATGAGAATGTTATAACTCAGAGGATAAAAAACTTACGTACAAAGTATAAATGAACTCGTTATCTATCGATTAGATGTATGGATTTTTTCCAAAGTTGATTATTGATTGTTGAGATAATTGAGACTTGAGAAAAAAAGATGCCAAGAGATAGTTTGATTAGAAAGAATGATGGATATACGAAGAAGCTTAAGTAACAAACATGTTGTGGTAATGCTCTAAAGATTAAACTTTCTATTGAATATGGTAGAAAGCTTACTTACCTCAGACCATGTTCCTACATCATTGAGGACCAGTAATATTACTAAAATCCATGAAAAAATGTTTTTTTTCTCTTCTATTTATTACCTGTTGATATGGATTCAGCTCATCGATTAGATCTAAATCGTGTAATGTACGTCCGTCAAATGTTCGTTCTCCTTGATAACAATTCGATTTAGTATAGTCGATACCGAAAATCAGGTTCGAATATTCGAGTCCCGCCTGGAAAATCATCATGAGTAGATCTGAGCTTAAGGATTACTGTATCATATTGTACTATGTTCATCAGAACTCTTCAGAACAAAAAAACATTGTAAAGAAAACAGAATTTGGTCTTCAATATGTAGATGATCATCATGGGTGATCTGTATAATTGTTGCTTTAAGTAAATGAGATGTTTTTCTTGAGTTCTAACAAATTTGTCACCTATTCTCATTAAATCTCTTTTTCCTAATGAAAAATTTGTTATGAGCCAAAATGTTCCTCAACAAATATTTTGATAATAATAATAATATTAATAATAATAACAGTAATAATAATCGCTATCGATTAGAATCGCTTGTTAGCATTTATACTTTTACGTTCGTATACTGTATGAGTCAAGCAAGAAGATGATCTACGAGGTGAGGACAAACGTTTAAAAGTAGAAAAACGTCGTCGTATTTCATACGTATTTTTAGTTCGATAATAAGAAAAAACATTTTTAAAATTATGAGTATAGTAATATTTACATGTTTAATAGCTCGAATAATATCCTGAAGCGTTTTGAAGTGTGGAATATTATGTGGACTGCCGATGGCAAGTGCTTGTAGAAGACTATTTCGTCGTATTGGTGCACTATAAAAATCGAATTTAAAACATACCTCAATCCTCAATTTGACTTATGAATTTCTCAAACTATTCAAATATTATATCATATTATAATATTATATTAAAAGATGCTGATAAATGAAATGCCTCACTATATCATATTATATACCTCACTTTAATAAGCTTTCTTCTACTATCAGAAGTGTATTAAGCCTAACATAAACTCATGAGAAAGACAAAAGTGTGAGGTAAAATAATGAGGTTCTAGGAAGTATTGTAAAACTAACAATGATGGTGCTTCATTTCGTTTCAGTTCACGATGACGATGTTCACGTTCTTTTTTCATTGGTTTTTTAATAATTGATGGTTTTTGGAAAGCTGGTTCGATCGTCATCGACATATTCAAATTGAGGCTATGATCGATCATTTCCATTGTTTTCTCCGTAACTTCCGATGCAAAACTGACCCTAAATTCATTAGCATATTAATTATAACGGCTTGTTTACCTCACTACAAAAGCACTGAGGTGAAAAGAAAAGGTGAACAGCATTAAACTACTTTGCACTAATACACAGCAAAATCTATCAATCAAAATCCTATTCATATATTTAAGAAAAAAACAATTCAAAATTACTCTGAAACATCTCTGAGAGCCGATCTGAAAATCGATCAATTAATTTTTTTCAATGATATTATTACAATATAAAAAATAGAATTTTTCAAGAATTAGTGTGAACAGGATAGACGTCATGACATTACCTATAAGTAAAAAAATTTATGAACGAAAAAAAAAATAGAAATAAGAAAAAAGACAATGAACTTGGTACCTCTTCTCATCTTTTCGACGTTCTTCCAGCTCGGTGTACGTGTCCATAGACATTGTCTCGTCGACATGTGTGTACTTCTTCTCCAGTACCTGTTCGACGTGTACCATTGATTCTGATACGGACTCTGTATGTAGTAAAACAGATGACGTTTCGCGCGATGGTCGTTTTACGACGCCCTCTACTTCCACCTCGACCGCACGCGCATTCATTGATAATTGTTCCGTATTAATGAATTCATCACGTGAAGCTTTTATATCGATGCTTAAACCAAAATCTTTACGTGATTCCGATTCGACAATTGTCGTTCTTATATCCGTCGGCTGTTTTTCATAACTGTAATTCAGATGGAATATTGTTTCCTCGCTACATTTTGATACGAGTCCTGTTGATTCACCAATATTTTTAATAGATTTTATAATGGATGTATCATCATCGGTAATTCGTCGACATAGTACGTCTTTGTTTGCCGTAATTGATACTTCAGTGGATGCATAACAGGAGATCATCACTCCTCCACCGTATCTTGGCATCGTCAATACAGATTTTTCTGATGCCACATTAGAATCTTTCTGAAGGGAATAAGTTGTTGATATGACATTATCACTCGCTTCTTTCAGCTTACAGAACACTGGTTCTGCCTCATTTGATATGATTCTAGTGATTAGAGACATATCGTGTGATTGTCGACCACTATCCAAAGTAAATACCGAGCCAACAACCTCTTCTGACGATGCACTCAACCATTTGTCAGTGATTTCTTCTCTTTTGGTTGCTTTGGTGATCTCGGAGACACCTGCTTCATGTGCCTTTGAGAATTCAAAAGTGATAGAGATAAGATTCTCTTTAGCATAATTGGTTTTCAATTCAATAGTTCCACCATAAGCGATAAGCTTCATTGTGTACTCTGCATTATGACGTTCATCCTCACCACGGAGATAAACATTAATAATTTCTTCCTCAATAGTAACCTCATGAATAGATTTACTGATTGGATTATCTGATCTTGGCACAACTTTTTTCACCAGTGAACATTCAATTTGTGGGCTTCTCTGTAACTGACAACTGACGCCGATAACCGTATCCATAGTTGCAGATGTAAATATTTCTACAGGTCCTTCTTTATTGCAAAGAATCTTACAGAATATCGCATCCATAGCATCTATTCGTCTCTTCGCTAAATCAACGTTGTTAATTATGTTTTCATCTCCAGCTTGTCGGGTAGATAGCATGAACTTGCCACCATCTCTAGGTACGAATATTGTGTCTGAAATGAAAGCCGTACTCATATCACGTTCAAAAGTCAAATTAATGCTTTCAGACATCGTTTGAGATTCGCGCATTTCTATAATTACACCTGGAATACGATTAGCCGCCTCCTTCATCTCTTTAACTGATTGAGCATCACCTAATCTACTGAGATTGAAAACACCAGATATGGACGCTTCTTTAGAGCATTCACAACTTAAGATTGGGCTATCACCAGTATTATGATCAGTTCGAACGATCATTGCGTGCATTTCAAACGTTCCCGTACTCTGAAGCGCTATTTCGGATGTTTCGGTTGATTCTGTTGAAGCTTTACTTGCTAGAGTGGTTCCTTTAGTTGTAAATGGAATAAATCGAGTGACAGCTGTGTCTTCCTTACTGCTCTTCCTGTATAATTGGAGGATGATATTTTCGATAACATCAATTGTCTCAAAAGTTATCAAGCTAATATGGTCACCGATACGTGGTTTCTTCAGAACAACGTCTTGTATCTCATTACTGTCAGACTTCTTCCAGGATTCATCAATTGTTGTGCTTTCGTCACTTGATGCAAATGTTGGACATGAAGACAGCAGGGGAAGTGTTAGCAATGTGTATGATTTTCTCGGTATGCAATATTGCTGATCGAGTAGATACAATAATCTTATCATCGGAATCAGATGAACATTCACGACTAGATTTCGTTTTCAACGACATACCACCACCAATTCTCTTTTCATTGATAGTTTTTTCAACTTCTTCTTCAGCTGCGATACGATTATAAGCGCAGTTTGTCGTTTCATGATTGTCTCCAGCTTCTCTGAATGTTGCCAGAATCAAATCAGTGTTACAAGCAGCTATTTTCTTAGTTATAGTGTATTGTGCTTGTTCTTTAGTCCATTGCTTTTCAATTACACATGTCTCAGTGGAGCTTGCTGTCGTAGATAGTCTAGCCGGTGTCACAGTATTTCCAATGATTATCGATTTCTTAGCAGATAGGTCAGATGATCTTGGACATAGTAATATACCACCCATAGACGATGTTACATCAGAAGATGCTTTGGTGCTAAGAATTGCTGCTCCACCATATCGTTTCTCAGTAATAAGTGTCATTTCATGAATAATTTCATCACTACGACGGAGATTCGACGCAGAAATTACTGACATTTCTGTTGATTCTTTTGCGGTAAACGTCGTTGCAATTCCTTTGTTTGGAATAAGGAATATATTCCTGACATCATCTCTGTCAGAAAGACGACTGAGATGTTGTTGAACAACAAGTGAGGTAGTTTTTGAAGAATAAGCATGTAATTCGACTGGTGTACACGTATTGGCAATAATATTAGTAATATCAACTTGATATTCGTTAACGATTGACTTGACGAGATCGGTGTGGATGAGTTCCGAGAGTGTAGTAGTTGATTTCGTATCAAGCTTGCATATTCCTCCACTCCGTGGAATGTATATTGTTCGATCTAAATCAAATATCTCGTTGTATTTATCAAATATAGAATGAATATTTTCTACGTGTTCCGCACTCTCTTCCACTCTCAATTCTGAACTCATTAAATTTCTTGTTATGATTTTCTTCGAGACACTGTAACTGATATCTTCACGTTTCAATAGACGATCTACCACCAAGGTTTCTACGGTAGTTTCGTTTGTCGTCAGGCTTATTGGTGATGCCAAATTGGAAATAATAAATCTTCTTTCACAATGAATTACAATATCACGAATTTTCTCCATGTCTCTAGTGACGATGATTTGATGTTCTTCAGATGCGTCCGTTTTCAAGTAGAATTTACCACCAAACCACGCAATAGCGTACGTCTTCTGAATCATTTCATTCATTGAATCTTTTTCGTATTTTTGATACAGGGTGTGTTTCTCCTCGCTACTCTCTTTGACTGCTATCACAGATTTTGGACCATGATGAATATCGTTGTGGACAAACATAATTGCTTGCTCCTCATCTGCTCTAACATAAGACGCAGCATAAGCTGTCGATACAGAGCTTGATGCAAAAGTTTTGATGGATTTTGGTTCAATTTTATTACAATCTCTGACGACAATCGACGCTACAGCAAATTCTGCTGCTCCAGATAGAATCGGATTTGACTCAATATGAATGTCTTCTACAGCGTCACAATTCATCGAAACTCCTTCAATTACTTGAGGGATCTTGTTCATTTTACTCGCGACATCACGAGTTTCTATGAAGGCAAAATCGAAGTAGGTGTTAGCATATTCCTCTAAACTTTCTAGGAATCGAACTCTATATGAATCAGAAACATTTGCACACGGTCTTGTTGTTGTGATGTCTGCGGCTTGCATAACTTTTTCATATACGGAATTTACTACCACATTCTCTGTCGATGTTGCAGTGACTCGTAAGCTTAATTCTGATCGAATTCGTTGTATTTGCTTGTGGCGAATAGCCTCCATCTGAATTTTTTGCGTAAGTGCCATCATAGCTTGTTTGTCAACTATCGTTGATGCTTTTGTATCAAGGTGATAATTACCACCAAAGCGTTTATCATTCAATTTGTAATTTGTATGCTGAAGATGTGGTAAAATTTCTTTCATATGCACAACAAGAACAGTTTCTTCCGTACTCTCTGAGCAAGACAAATAAGCAGACACACCTTTGTTACAAATACAAATAAGCTTATTAAAGTTTTCCTGTTGAGGTTTCACTAACCAGTTAGTCGATACTGTGCGTTCTTCTTCTTTACTTCCTATGGCGCTTAATGAATTTACACATATTCTCGCTATAGCCCTAATGCTTTCAACGTCTTCGTAAGAGATTTGTTTACTATTGATTTGTGCAAATAACACAACGTGTTCATCTCCAAACTCTTCTGTTTTGTATTCGATTCGACCAGCGACATTTGCTACGGGCCATTCAGCATTAATAGCTTCTACGCTCCCTTTTGTTCCAAGTAATTCCACCACAAGGCGAACCTTCTCGTCTATAGTTTCCATCACTTTAACTTTTAGAGGTGAAATAGTATTGGCCGTGACGATATCCTTACTGATGATAATTTGATCTGGTGACTTTTCCATAGTATGGCTACTCCAAACAACATCGCTTTCCACTGTATCAGCTTTGACGAAAAGTGGTGCTGCTGAAATGCAGATCTTCTCTGGTAAGCATATTTCATGTCTTTTAAGTGGTTTTCCTAATTCAAATTTATGCAAATTAATCACAGCATTGAATATGACATCACCACTCTCCCTCAATCTCCATGTTTCCTTTCTAAGTTGTTTTTCAGCAAGCAATATTTCGGTGCTTATTATTTCTCTTTCTTTTTCCCTCAGTGCTAAGTCCACAACACGTTCATCTATGAAAAGATTTCTAGAAACTGCAACAAGCAAGACAATTCGTTTCACAGCAATCGCTTGCATTGATTCTTCGGGCATGAACATGGCTTTTGTTAAGGTCTCTACCTCTTCAGATACTTCAAATGTGGCTAGACTAAACTTAACATCTAGCTTTTTCGGTAAAAACACCTCAGCTTCCAGATCTCGTTCAACACCTTCCCATTTTGATAAAATTTCCACCACTCCATCACTAATTTCTCGTAGTCGTTCGCTACTCTTTTCCTTGACGAAGTGCGTTCGTTTTATCATCGTTTCAGAGCTTCTATCATTACAACAATGGTAATTAGCAGTTGTGCTAGTGATGACATCTGTTGAACGTTTTGTAGATAAAAATGCCGTTTCTTTTCGAGGAATCATTGGTACCAATTCTGTATTCATTGAAGTGCTTGGCAGTACGAGTGTGACAAAAGCCTTACAGTTCTCATCACTAGCTGCTTGAGTGGCGAAAATTTGTTGAAGTGTAGCTGAAATGCTTATGACATGGATGCAAGTTTCCTTAGACTTTGGTAGATTTCGTCGAATCAAGTTAATACCGCTATCGCTCTCCACACGACTGTACTCCTTGAAAGATGCTGGAGTGCTGGAATTTTTATTGATTTCGTCTACAAGCTGTTCTATTTCGGCGAAATCTTGAGTTAGTCGATTTATATGAAGAATTTGATCATTCCAATCAATAGAAAACGATTTCTGTTCTTTTTCAACATTAGCTGTTGAGATGAGTTGCATTTTATCAGCTGAGGCTTGTTCTTTGCAAATATGCTGCTCGCTGATTGCATCTGTTTCAGAGGATGCTTTTGTTATGTAGTTATAACGTTCTTGAATTGCCACTGTTTTTGTAATTTCTGCTTCTAAGTCGTTTAGAACTGCTTGCCATTCAGATGATGTTGACTGAAGATTCCACTCTTGTTCAAGTAGCTTTTTCTCCGCTCGTTCTTTTGATCTAGTTCGTAGCTTGATAGCAGCACTCTCTTTGTGTCCTGATTTAGAGTAGGAAGATGAAGTACTTGCTGCTTCAGATGTGCTGGCTTTTATACTTAACACAGCACTACTATTGTTCGTAGCACGAATAAGCTTTTCAAATTTTACAGATTTTGAAGGGTATTGGAGTGTAGTTGTAGATTCTACTACTTCACAGCTTGTAGCTTTACATTGGAATAGTTCAAGCCATTTGCGTGAAGTTGGGATGAAGTTTTCAACTTCTTCCATCTCGCATTTCTTCTGCACGATCTTTCCAAACAGTGTGCAAATTTGCGTCTTTTCATTACCATATTCATAAAGTTTTGCAGCTGCTAGTTCTTTCAGAATTACAGTGTTGATTCCTTGGGACATTCCTTCATTGTCCTCACGCTCCAAATGTTTTTCTGACTTGACCATCTGTATTTCAAATTTTCGTTTCTGATTCTCACTGCTTTTCAAAGGCACACTGGTATGTGCAAGTTGCTCTGCCTCTTCTTGACCAATGTTGATCAACGACTGAACACTCGTTTCTTTACACCCAGAGAGATTCGTTTCCAAACGCTCTTTACTTTGAATTGGGACAACTTGTGATGTAAAGTGTTCGTCTATATGCGATTTATACTCTGAGAAGGCTGTTTCTTCTCTTGCTTCTGATACTTGAGCGTTCTCCTGAGTTGTGTGTGAAATGTTCACTTCAAACTCCGCTTTTCCTGCTTCGCTTCTTCGTTGAAGCTCTAAATCGGAGCTCAAAGAAAAGTCTTTTGCTGCAGCTAATCTTTTATAAAGCGTTTCTTTGTTAACATTAGCTAATAATTTCACTTTTTCTTCTGTCTGATTTTCGCTTCTCAAAAGTTCATCTCTTGAAGTTGTTAGGTCCTTCGATGCTGTTGTGGAATAGATCTGAGCAAAACTTCTTACATCTGGCATACTTTCAACGATATGCTCTTCAGAAGATCGTTTCGCACGAAGTTTTCCAAATTCTGCAGAAGTAGCTACTTCATGTTTTCCGAATTCATGAAGCAATGCACGGCTTTCTAATACGTCTACGTCAACAACGGTATGCTTGACATGAGATTCTGAAATACTTCTTTGTAAAGTGAAACTTGTATCGGATTCGTCGACATGTAACTGAATCGCTGCTGTATCTTTCGCTTCGGATCCTAACTCTAGCTCTCCATAACATCCAGCTTTTCTTACTGTAAGGTCTAAAGTGGTTCCAATATCGCGATCCGTTACTGCTTTGGTAAGAATTGCGGATGATTGCTTCTCCGAATCCTTCCAGCATATAAGCGCAGCTTGATCGGTTTCAATGATATCCCATTGAGTAGTAAGTCCTTGTACTTCAGAAATGAACTCTTTATAAGATTGTGATGATAGTGTTTGATTTTCAGATGCGCGAAATTCGCGACAAGTTCGAAGATCGTGTTCACTTCGAGTCATTTGTCGATCAAAATGAATGATTTCATTTGAGATTGCCTTAAGACATCCGACACTAGCTGCACGATGAAAATCTGTAAAATCTCTGGAAATCGATTCCGTTTGAATATCCTTTGCAGTCAGATCTTCCGTTATTTCTGTGACGTCTTCAGTAGCTTCGTGACAGTACTTCTCTAATGCCAGTGTTTTCGCTAGTCTTCTCGTAATTTCATCGTATTCACTCTGTCTTCTGGGTGCTTCTATTCTACACATAGATAATGTATGTTGAATTTGTTCGTCGCCATATTCATGATGAGTACTTGATTGTTTTTCTTCATTGAAACAATGATGTTTGCCTATAATATCAGCATTTTCTAATCGTCCTTCTAATTCGATATTTTGATTATATTCATTAATCTTTAGCTGACGATTCTCATATAGTCGTTCATTATCGTCAATAATTTTCGACGCTACATCAGAAGCAGTCATATTCAAATCATATGATGCTTCTGCTACAGTATTACTCGATGCTAATACATCTTTTGTTATTTGCTCAATTTCCAATACATGATTTTGTAATGTTATATCTATACCCGATTCGTTTCGATCAATAGCTTGATACAATGAACTTATTGATTCGTCTTTACATTCTTTCGAACGTAACGAACTGTCTTGCTTATTGCCGTCGAATATGATTATCGATTTGTTTTCATTTTGTTCTAATTTATTTCGTTCTAACAATATCTCTACTTGATGTTTCTGTGCAGCTTTTGTGTTCGCGATTTCAACAATCATTTGTTTTTCCGTAACTCTATGATGTAGAGATAGATTTTGATCTGTTCCTACTAATGTAACTGGTTGTTCTACAGCTTCTTCACGAGTACCGCTTAATGTCTTCGCTAAGCCTATTGTTTTAGTCGACTGAAGTGTCTTAGAGTGCTGTTCAAATTGTTCTCGTGGTTTTTCAATTGCATGTGCTGTGATTCTAACACAAGCTTCATCTTCAGAATATTCTCTGAATTTAGCTGCTAGTGAATCACGCTGTCGTTCAGGAAATTTTTCATCAATTTCCCTTCTGTATGCCATTCTTGCTAGGTCTTCCGACACACTGCCTAATGCGATACCGTAGTGTCCATAAGTGAATTGCCTCTGATTTTCAACTGCTGAATAGATAATTTCATCTGAGTTGCTTTGATATTTTTCATCGATCACCGACACTTCTTCTAGTTGTGCAGCTTTTGCTGAAAATTCACTTTTCTCCGATGACTTCTCTCGCTCCTTCATGGTAACACTACTCTCCCCTCCAGGCATTGTTTGCCATAATCCTTGAGCAGCAACTTCCATACTTTCTAACATAGTAATGTCAGAGGACATTTCAGTTTTGGAGGGTAAGTTAACAACAGACGACGCTTTCTCGTCTTCTGAAGATAATGTAAGAGTTTCGTTAGCTGATGCATAGCCAGCAGATTTTGTTATCATAGTTCCTCTTTCTGTACAGCTTTCACTGATTACTTTTGCTGATTGTGATAGTACTTCTTCTTTGTTCATATTCACCAGTTCATTAACGGTCATACTACTAGCCGCTCTCATATGTTTCTCAAACACCAGATTTTGTGGAGCGTCAAGTGCGGTAGAAACACTAACAGATGCTTCCATTGGTGGCTCTATAAAGCCCAATGAAGCTGCCAGATGAGTCTCTTTTTGAATGAATTCTTTCAAATTTTCAGCTGTAGAAATCAAATCGATGTCTTTCTTTGAGATCAAGACACTTTCTCCTGATGGTGGTTTGTGATGACTTGTTACTAAACTATGCTCATCAATAGAAAGTGTTCTTTCATCGCCTTCTTTTTGAATATGTGGCACTACAGACGAAATTTTCATGATTGGTTCTGTTGCAAAATTGATATCGGAACTAATAACCTCTTCAGCACTTGCTTTTGTTGACAAAGTATCAGCATGAGCAGATTCCACGCCTCTTTCAGGAATCGTTTTTGCGCATGTCGATGTAGTGCCGTGCGTGGTCCAAAATCCATCTACAGAGCTTTCACCAGTTTCCTTTCCCACAGTTTCCACAGCTTGCATACTTAATGTTGGTATCGAAAACCCAGTTTCATAGGAAGTCGATCTCATGATGCGTTCAAAGTCAACACTAGAGGTTAGTTCCACAGGAGCTTTAGTCGAAAGTGACACGTAATCTTTAGTTGATAGGATTTTTTGCTTGAGTGCTTCATCACTAATATCTTCTTGCTTGAATGAACTCGTTCTTTCAACAACGACGTCATCGCTTGCTCTCATCGACTTGATCTCTTGTAATTGACGAGCTTGGACTATTTGAGTAAACGCCTCTTCTGTTTCAAGTTGTTTTGGCGTCAAAATGCCTAGTGTTCCAATCATTTCCACACTTCTACATCCAAACTCGTAAACAGCTGCTTTTTCTGACATTAGTTCTGTCTCAACTAAATGACATGAAGCAGACGACGCCTTGTTATTATCATTATCGTCAGTTAGATGAAAATCGTATTTCTGTTGCTCAACAGCAAAAGCTTGATAAGCACTGTCTTCTTGTTTTACGGATACGATAGATGAGGTATTAGCGAAATCACCATGTATATACTCTCTTGTCGTCTCAATTTCGATATTGGTCGGTGCACGAATAGACTGAAGTGCTTGTTCGCGATTAGATTCATCTTTTGAGTATACAACTTTTACGTCGGTATCTTCCGTGGTCTTCCAAAACCCAAACGAATCCTCATCATGCGTTTCTAATGCTCTTCTCGTCACATTGATGCCAGTCTTTTCAATCCATGTCTTTTGTATTGCATTGTATACCTGGTTTTCTTTTGCGTATTCATCCCATCGATAGCATTCCTTCTCTTCTGAAGCCAGTACTCGCAAAGCGTTTGCATCGGCTACGATGTTGTGTATCAATGTGATTTCTGTTTGTTCTGGTTCAATCACTTGACTAATATCATCAAAGCGTTCTATCGTCTCCTCTTTAGCTGCCGAAATCGTTACATTATCAGTAAGTCTCCGATTTCCGCTTATCAGTGATTCTGTGGCTGCATCTTCTGATGATTTAGGTTGTAGACAGCCATAGGAAGCAATTGTACCGGTTGTTCTCTCCATGAATTTCTTCTCTTCCATTCTGGTTTTTGCATACGACTGCTCTGTAACATTTCCAAAGTCACTGGATATTCTTGCCTCGTATTTGAGGTTAATGGAACAAGATCACATTATTTAATTTAATTTTCTCGAATTTGTTCTCCGATTCTAAAACATCAGCTGATCATCATTAATCCATCTTTTATGCTTGATATAATTTCAATGAATATTCTCAAATTTGACTTAGCTTATTTCATATGTAAATTTTATGTTAACCTCAATTATTTTCTATATATTTTTATTTACAAACATCACAATGTTCTTTATCACCTAATTGTCTCGCCCTTATTTTAACTCTTTTGAGTTAACTCTCTCAACTCTAACTCTTTGCGTTGAAGCTTAATTGACTATGATGAGGAAAGTATAATTAAAGATTTTTCACTGACTCAGTTTTATATTTAAGCTAAATTCAAACTTTTCTACTGTGATTGAACTACTATTTGTCTAATAGTTTTAGCTAAACTGAAATGATCGTGACCGTGGGAATTATGCTCCATATTAGCTTCATTGTTTCGTTGTCCTGGCTCTTATATCAGATTTTCATCGAAGTACGGTTAAAATCAATATCTATCATATCAATATCCATTCTTGAACAGATCAACGTTGGGACTTGACGACGATTACTAGACATTGATTAGCTTCATTGTCCAGATCAATTACTGTAAGCTCGTAATATAGCATTTATCTCATTATTCATCAGAGCTGATTGTTCAATGCTTCAATTTCTCACAACTAACTCTTCAATCCTTTAATACGTTGCTCAATGATTTTTTGTAGCACTAGCGATTTCTACCTCATTCCATCCTGCCTTGTCATTCTTGAGCAGCATTTCATTTGACTATTCAACCAGATCGTTTAAGTTAAATATGATAATGATCTACGAAGACAGATTCTTATCCAAAATTTTCCGTTACAGGAGAAGTCTGAGAGAGAGAGCAGAAAGCAGCGACACTCAGTGTGTTCAACATCCCTTATTCTCAAAGAAAAATCCCTCTTAAAATCACGCTATTTTCAGCTGTTTGAGCGGCTTATTTTTAGCTTAAGGATCGATATCACATTTTAGTTTTACAATTCAAAGTGTTTTTTCCGAGTTCTGGAAGTTTCTTGTAACTCCATCGCATGGAGGAGTTCAATGCACTTGATGTACTTTAAGTTTAAGCTGATTTTTTGCAGCATTCATGATTATTGTCAGAGAAATTATCCAAACTAATCCCAGCTTTTTTTATAGGTGTCCTACAATCTAGGGCTGCAAAGCAGAATTATGCGTTTTTGTCTTCAGATATTTCATTTCAAAATCCATTAGGTTACTGTAATTATTCGGACACAGGAAATGAAGTGATATTTTTCCTGAATTCATAGCTGATTTGATTTCTAACTCAGTGCAACCTCAGGAATAACAATAGTTGAGTTTCCATATCTAATATGATTATGTCGCTGAATTTACAAGACATTTCTTCAAGATATTATGTGATTCCGCTTTAACGCTTGTACTTCTTCATCAATAAATTGTGCTCTCAAAAAGCATAATTTTTGCTTGTACGACTTCACAAAGTAGGCTTTTCCTTATCAAGGATGGTGGTGGTCTTCTCCGATATTTTGTCAACAACTCCGAATACTAAATGCTTCATGCTTTTACTTCAAAGCAGAATTTCCTCAAAGCAATGACGAGAACTCGGAGTACTTGACAGATCGCTTTTAGCTCCACATCTTTTAATAATAGACTCACTCGTATTCTATTTAGTCGACCATTCATCAGATTCACTTGACATCATCTTAGAGATGGATCTTAGAAAAAAATTCAAAAACTGTTTGTTTATTTCCCTCATTGTGATTTTTCTTATTGAAATTTATGCTAAATATAATATCACTTTCTTCTTAACGTTTGTTTTTTCTTCTTCTGCAATAACTCATTATGAGGAAAATACTTATTACAAAAAAACCTCGTTAAGCGAAACATTTTCTATGAAAAATCGAACCTAGTTGAATTCAAAGCTATATATAAGACAGTAAGCTAATTGCTATGCTTATCGGATATTACTATATCACATAGTAATTGCTTTCTACAGTAACCAACATTTTTGATCTTAACGCACCCACTGGTATAGAAAATATACTGTAGGGTTTAAATATGTGACCTAGTAACCTCTTCAAAAAAACCGTTCCCATCTTGTTTAGTATTTCATGTTGTGCAGTGCCTCATTTAATGCTCTCAACAATAGGAGAACAACATAGAATTTACCACAATAAAACATTAAGATAGATTTCATACCTCAAACGCTCACCTTCAAAACGATCCTCGACGGTGGTGGTTTGTAGGATCTTGTCACTGTACATCGTATGTCGAGTATAAGTGTCGTAGAACTCATTAGAGGTACGTAGTACCTCTTTATTTAATTGCTGTTCATAAATTTTCTGTACTTTTTCTACTAAATGAATACCGAGTGATGCCATAGCAAAATTACCGAACACTCGCTTATATAAAAAGTATACAGTCACGTCAACGTTGACGTCTTTTCGACGTATACGTAAATCTTGATGAATATTTTCATCACTTAATTTGCAATGTTCAGAAAGTTTTGAGAGATGGAAGGAGGCGGATATAAGTACGGCTAGTGGCCATAATATTTGTGCTTCACCGCGCGGTGGAAGCAATGTTTTATAATTGGTGAGGTGGAAGTTTTTGTTTGTCGTACGAGTGTCTATGTCTATGAGGAACTCACCTGTGACCGCTTCAGCTAACGCGGCCGATGTGATTCCGTGTATTCCACCGGTGTTCTTCAACATCACTGCACAATGTTCTTGGACTTGTCCATATTCGGCAATATTCGTCGTAGTATTCTGTCGATTACTGTCGCTGACTTTTATAGCAGTTGTTTGTGTTGCCACACCTTTGCTGAACATCAGAGTTGCGCTTATCATACGACTTTCAGATGCACATGAACGGAACGATGATGATGATATATTAGCGGTTTTGATATTCGTCTGAGTGCTCATCTCCAATGGAAACGATGTGCGTCGTGTTAGAGCGTATTGAGCCATCAATGAAGTTTCTGAAGTAGCACGAGTCCTCAAGAACTCGTTTCTAATATGCTTGTCTTTAGCCGTTGCATCGGCATATAGATCTTGTATTCCATGCATTTTCTGCAAGAATAAAACGTTAGTGGCATATTCGATGGATATTTCTTTTAGCTTAGCCGAGTTGCTGATGACATTTGGTGTTTTTAATGAACGTTGGCATTCAAGCATATCTCCAAGACGATTCAAAACAGACTGTATAGTAACGTGTTCGATTTCTGCTGCAGAGGTGTAAAAACTCGCTTGATGTCGATTTTTTTCTCGTCGCAATATTAAAGCTTCTCCAGTAATCGGTGAAATGTTTTCATACTTGCACAACATCATCGCTTGTTCTTCGATAATCTCACGGAAACTGCATTGAACTTTTGTATGACTAACGGTAGCCAAGTTCTTTTCAGCACTTTTCTCCTTTTCTCCAGGTTTTGTGAAATTCTGGAGGCTAACTATCACACTGGAATATTGTTCACCTAGTTCTCTTGCACAAAACGTTTCACAGCTTTTTGTCTTTGTCTTCAAAACAACAGAAACTTCCTCAGTGTTATCTTTAGGTAGTAGAAATGCCGAGTTCATTTCACATGATTCTGTTTTTATTACAACACGTCTTATACACATCGCTTGAGGCTCATAATTGTTTGATGTTTCAAACACAACATCGAAGAACGAATCCGATTCTTTTTTGATCAAATCAACTATGGTTGGAGAGCCAGCATCCCAATGCATTGAATCTTCAGATTCGGATTCGTACTTCTTGCTTCTGTGACGGAACATCTTTTCACCTCTGAGTGTGACTCCTTCCATTTCCATTCCATATTGCCCACCACGAGCATTTGTTTCCTGTATGACAATCGTTTTCGGTGTTGGCAATTCCTCAGAAGATTCAGAGTCCACAGTTCTCATACGCCGTTTGATAACAGCATTACCTGTCAGTTTTTGACCTTGCAATTCCATTTCGTACTTGCCACCGTCGGCTTCAGCATCTTTTTCATTTTTCGAGGCTGAAACATCGTGGACAATGGTTTTTTGAACAACTTCTTCCAATTGCTGCTCACGTTTTCGTGCCTCGTCTTCGAATTGCTCAATTTGAACCGTTTTTGAAAAATCTTCACGTCTATGAGCACGTCTTCTTGTTAGAATCATTGATATAGTTTGTATGAGAGGAACAGCGATGTGTACAGTAAAGTTCGAACTGTCTTCTCTTTTAACTAGACAACAATCAACTACAGCATTTATACACATTACTTCCGTTATAATTTCATCAGATTCGTCTGATTCCAGTCGACGAACTCTTTCATGCCTGCCTTCATCTTCAAAATGATGACCTTCTTGTAAGATATTAATCTCAGCTTTCTCTAAATCGTGACTTTCTTCGTCCACTGTCAGAGAATCTATATAGATTTTTTCTATTCGTTTCTGTTCTATAGGCGACGGTGTTCGATCTGTATGAACTTCATAATGAAGAGCGTCAACTAATTCCTCTTCAGTATAATCATCTGCTTGTTCTCCTATCACATATGTTTTTAGAATATTAGTAACATCTTCAATCGTTTCCACTTCAACATGTGTTACGGCACTTACGGCATCGTCGTCTTCACGTAGATCCTTCAATAGCCGCTGACCAACTTCCGTCAAGTAATCTTTCTTGTTCTGTAAATTAAATAGTCATTTTTGAATAATAATCATATTGTGCTACGTATTAACCAAGTGAGGAACGTGTCAAAATTTCTTATATGATCGATAAAATCGATAAAATATCACGTACCATAAAATCCGGAATTTCCAACGTGGCTTCTCTTTCCATTTTCGTTTCACCATTTTCAATCAACGTGATTTTGAATCTTGAATGCCCGTCTTTGATCTGAAATACATTAAGATGAAATTATACTAGGATTTTTTATTCACAAAATAAATAAACCTCTTCCAAAATTAGACTTTTCTTTCCAATAGTGGATTTGATCTGAAACGAATGACATCATTAACAGTTTTTCTTCTTTGTTTACTCATACGAAAAAAAAAAACTCTAAACATCATTTTGAAAGGAATGCTGACTACAAATGAGGTTCATCGGTTAAATGGTGAGTAAATAAAATCAATATCACCTTATAATTTGTGACCGTATCACGTACTGTCCAAGCACTTGATACACAGCTATCTACCGTAATCAAATCAGCTCCTACGATTTTTTCCATCTTTAATTTACCTTCAACCGTTGTTCGTACCTTAATATTAAATTCTATTATTATAATCTTTGATAATTATAACATAGAGTTATCTGTAAGGTTCTTATCACTTCTTACTAGTAGATGCCTCAAAAAATTTTGAGGAAGGTCATATAAGTGTTTTTTTAATCAAGCTTTAATCTATTTGTAGAGGAATTATGTAAATGGGGATCAAGCTAAGAGTTAATTAGTCATTTATCACTGTCTAAACAGTTGTGATTATATACAGTATCAACTCTGATAATCAACATATCATCATATTGCAATTTATCTACCCGATGCCTGAAACGATAATCAAGTCAAGAAAAAGCTTCAATATAATTACAGATTTGAGTTCTGTAAATTCTCACATTCCTAATGATGCTGAGTTTATCGCAAAACATCAAACCTTAGTAGGGGCTGAGGTAAAAACGACTATGAATTATAATAAATGTGGTATATATCCAAATCAATGATAATTCCAAATGACTTTAAGTTATGATCGGATAAAAAATATCGAACATACCACAGGTGGACCACGTTTCTTCTGTTCGTAATCGATAATTGTTTCAGTACGTCTACTGCTTGCTGGTGATATTGTACCAGTCTGACGATCTAGAACAGCTTGTTATCGTTCAAGATGTGAGGCGTAAAGCTATGAAACTAAATAGAATATAATCTACGTTTTGCTAAAGGTGATCCGATAGGCGATTCACCCATGAAACCGTTTGACGGTAAAGTATAAGTGTCACCGTCAATGTCTTCTATTCGTCGACGAGATTGTTGAGGACTTAGACCGTATGCCTAGAGTAGTGATCAATTATGTAGATGGGTAGCAGAACAAATTGAGGAATATATTGTTTTTGATCACAAAATATTTAGTAAAACTCGATTCAATGTTTTGTATTGAAAGGATACATCTGATGAGAAGAAATCCAATTGTTGAGGCACTTGGATGACTTAAGGCGATGTGTTAATCAACGGTTGAGTCAAACAGTATTTTCACTTACTTGTCGTTCGTCGACAAACTCGCTGCCAGTGACGCTTCTTGATACAAAGTCATTACGTCGATTCATTTGTGGCGACAGAAAACTGGAATGTACACGATTCACATCACTAACGTCACCTAACCGATGATCAATAGCGCGTGTGCCATCTTCAGCAGCCCAAGTGAAGACGTTTCCAAGACGTAGATTACCACCATCCTACAAATAATATTTCATTCACGTCGCCATTATCGTCCTCTTACACTGTACTTTTATTTTGACTTCAGACGCAAATGTTAGAAGCAGCAACGTTCTTTTTTTTGTATGAAAGATACTGTAGCAGTAAATATCTAAGCCTAATGACGGAATAGAGTCAATTTCGTCTATACCTTAGTAACTTTATCGGCTTCATCTCTTCCAAAATCTGAATTGAATTACATTATTCATATACCCTCAGAGCATTCGTATAAATCATGTATCACATTTGTAAACATGGCAAGTCGCCAAGCTAACAATGAATTCCAAACTCGTTGAGATACGTTGCAGGTGATCTATGATCTTCTTATTGTCAACAGCAAACAATATTCCAAATACATAGCTTTGATAATCAGCAATGATCTAATCAACACATCCAGTGTGTATCAAACTCATTGTAGATCAGCAATGATCTAATCAACACATCCAGTGTGTATCAAACTCATTGTAGCGACTTTCAAGAAAAGTTTTGAGTTCTTGAG
>KN716371.1:95102-106404 GCA_000816705.1 Dictyocaulus viviparus
GAGTTTATCGCAAAACATCAAACCTCAGTAGAGGCTGAGGTAAAAACGACTATGAATTATAATAAATGTGGTATTTATCCAAATCAATGATAATTCCAGATTATTTTAAGTTATGATCGGATAAAAAATATCGGACATACCACAGGTGGACCACGTTTCTTCTGTTCGTAATCGATAATTGTTTCAGTACGTCTACTGCTTGCTGGTGATATTGTACCAGTCTGACGATCTAGAACAGCTTGTTATCGTTCAAGATGTGAGGCGTAAAGCTATGAAACTAAATAGAATATAATCTACGTTTTGTTAAAGGTGATCCGATAGGCGATTCACCCATGAAACCGTTTGACGGTAAAGTATAAGTGTCACCGTCAATGTCTTCTATTCGTCGACGAGATGGTTGAGGACTTAGACCGTACGCCTAGAGTAGTGATCAGTTATGCAGATGGATAGTAAAAAAAATTGAGGTATATATTGTTTTTGATCACTAGATATTCAATAAAAATCGATTCAATGTTTTGTATTGAAAGGATACATCTGATGATAAGAAATCCAATTGTTGAGGCAATCGGATGACCTAAGGCGATGTCTTAATCAACGGTCGAGTCAAACAGTATTTTCACTTACTTGTCGTTCGTCAACAAACTCGCTGCCAGTGACGCTTCTTGATACAAATTCATTACGTCGATTCATTTGTGGCGATAGAAAACTGGAATGTACACGATTCACGTCACTAACGTTACCTAACCGATGATCAATAGCGCGTGTGTCATCGTCAGCAGCCCAAGTGAAGACGTCTCCAGGACGTAGATTACCACCATCCTAAAAATAACATTTCATTCTCGTCGCCATTATCGTCCTCTTACACTGTACTTTTATTTTGACTTCAGACGCAAATGTTAGAAGCAGCAACGTTCTTTTTTTTTGTATAAAAGATACTGTAGCAGTAAATATCTAAGCCTAATGATGGAATAGAGTCAATTTCGTTTATACCTTATTAACCTTATCAGCTTCATCTCTTCGAAAATCTGAATTAAATTACATTATTCATATACCCTCAAAGTATTCGTATAAATCATGTATGATATTTGTAAACATCGCAAATCGCCAAGCTAACAATGAATTCCAAACTCGTTGAGATACGTTGCAGGTGATCTATGATCTTCTTATTGTCAACAACAAACAGTTTCCAAATACATAGCTTTGATAATCAGCAGTGATCTAGTCAACACATCCAGTGTTTATCAAATCTATTGTAGCGACTTTCAAGAAAAGTTTTGAGTTCTTGAGTCATCAACAAGGATGTCAAAGATCAAAGACCGAACTATTAATAAGGTGATGATTTTCGTTTATAGAATACGATTTATCGCTAGATCCAGATAAGAATCACTTCGAAGAAACTCTGAGTTCTAGCTGACAGCGTCTTACGTAGTATTTCTGTACCCAGTAAAATAGATAACACAACTTCTTCTGTTTGTAGAACACCTTCATAACGACGCATTAATTTCTATTGTGAGTTCAATGAAAAAGAATTACTCACCCTCGTTCGAACAGCTTTATTTACAGAACTAGTTGAAGCAGCCTTAGGCAAGTAATCAGCAGCCGGATTAATCCTAAATTGATCGATCAATAGAATACGACACAACACTATCGACTGTAGCAGCGCTACCTTAGAATGTTGCAAAAGCGTTTTCCGAAATTAAGACTTCAGGAAAACAATGAGATGAAAGATTTGGATTATTTCCTAACCATTTTTATCTCCTTAATATTTAACAAAGTGAGGCATCAGGAGTGCTACTGTCCTTTATTTTTTATTCTGTCTCATCGACTAGCAACATTCTTGTTAGACCCAACTACTTTCACATATAGTAGAACCTGATATGTTATGTGCAGGACGGGGCACAGTGACTCAGTGGTGGAGGTGCTGTAGTGAAATACCGGCCCGAATCAGGTTGGTTCGCGGCCGCTTCCCAACTAACCAAGCCCGCATCCCTCCGTAATCAATATGTTGGTTTCAGAAAAATCTGGATAGGGTAACTAGCACTTACTTTTAAGTTACTTTATAGAACCAAGCTTGACTTCAACCACCTCTATGATATCACGTTGAACACGAATGCGTTGGCACTTACGGCCACAAGGAATTGATCAACGCCAAGGATCATCTTATCATATCCAATATGTTATGTCCACATCAATACTGAAGTTTCAAAAACTACATGAATTGTGTTTTCCTCCAGTAGATCATTTAGTGAGAGTGAAAGATCATGACTTGATTCCATTCTTAGGATCAGTTTTTGTTTTTCTGAATTCTAATCACAAAAGCTTCATAATACGTTTTATAACTCTATGAGAATTTCATTCCGTATAATGTCGGAAAGATGAAACGGACAAACATTGCTTGAGGAGATTGAGGAAAAAAATGATCTACTTGTTTTATCATACATACGTATAACTATGTTTCTGGCTGGTATCCAAGCTTATATGTATATTTAATGTATAGAATTCTATTTAGTAGGATAAAGTATAGAATAATATACTGTAACAAGTTTATTCGAACAAAATTATCTATCCGGATCCGGCTAAAGGAGAACAACATAGGAGTGGTGGAAGATTTCTGGTGATACAATTGTTTGATCGTTAAGGGATTTTAATACGAGGACTCATTTCATTTCTTTTTCCTCATCAATGATAAATTTTATGCATTGCATGTTGCTGAGTCTAATTGAATGAGGTAGAATCAAAATCCGAATAGATTATTTCATCAATGTTGTAAAATTGGTATGATATGAGGTAACGCTACGGTGTGTTTATGAGATATTAAGAAATCCTTTTCATTATCAAAAAGGAAAAAAGAACTCACCTCTTAGATGACGATAAAGTAATAGGAGTATTATCAGGTTCACAGCTAAGTCGGAGCAGATCAAGTGTTGCTTCATCTAGCTGTGTCAAAGACTGTTGAGTACTTCGCGTTCCTTGACTGCGTGTACTGGCAGAAGCTGAACATCGCTGTCTTATTCGAAGTTGATCAATTAGTAGATGAATCATTAGTACACTAGTATTCTATTTCGTTAAGTAAATAGCTTTAAAAAACTATAGTACTGAAAAAATCAATATATTTATTATAAGCACATGATGACGTGTAATAAAGGCACGCAAAAGCATTTATATACAGTAATATAATCTACTTCACACCTTCTATTCTAATTCAAACAATACTAATAGTCCTCATCACTCCCACACATATAACTACTAAAAGCTTTTTCTACTTAATTAGAATAATGAGCTATTAAACAAACTTTCGTTGGATTCAAGTGATTGGCCTGAAACGATATACCTCAAAAAAGCTTCGAAAAAAGATAACATGTTCAACATTCATAGAAAGAGTTGAGAAAAAAAAAAACGAAAACAGCTGGAGGGAAAGTGCTAAATGAGACCTCTAGGCCGATATGGTGTCCTACTGGCGGCGTATGTTCGGGCTGACGAATCTTCTGTGAAGTGAACGTTACGCGGTGATGCTGGCATCGATGCTACAATTATTCATATTGATCGGAATTGATTGATCCATAGAACAGAAAGATGTGAAAGAGGTATGTGAGTTTGTTGACTTATTAGGAAAAAACTACATCACAATGGTTCAGTTATGGAAATGAAGTAGTGCGAGCAAGTCGATTCATGCGATTGAAACAAAAGTGGATCTTTTCGGTAATGCTGATATCCTTCTAGTCAACTTATAAGGAAAGCCATTATCTTAAAGATAATATGAATAATTTGATGAAGTGGACTGTATTTGAATCCATTAAACAATTTTTTCCCTCAGATTGCACTTGTTTCATGTTGTTCCTTGGTCAAATTTATTGAGATGAAAGCAAATCAGCTTTATCTTTATTCTTGGATCAGAAATTGTTAGCAAATGAGATAATGAGGACCATTCCATAGATCCTTCAAGAAAGTTGAGGGATTTTTTTCCAATTATTTCTTACTGACATTCTCTTTTTCCAAATCGAAGTCGGTCGATGGTGGCGTAGTCGTTCTCGTCACGGTACGGTGATGTGGTACGCGACGGTGTTGATGCCGTATTTTGATCTTGTTGGCTCTGAGCCGATCCACCAAACCAGCGCTAAAATAAGAAAAACGGAGTTGTTTTTTCATTTTGACTCATCACTATAGAAATAAACAAAAACCTCATTATGGAGAGAATGCGGGAAATTTCATATAGCTTTTGAATCGTAATGTATTTACATAAATAACAATAAATAAAAAAGAAACTATTATAATTACTGTGAGTTTTATAGCTTCTCTTTTCTGATCATGAAAGCTGAATATATACGTAATATCAATGTAACCGTATCATTTTTCCAATACGATTATGCTACCAGATTACTATCCTCCAATTCGAAGCAAGATTTTGAGGACTTTTGAGGATATAATATGTTCTCAAACTCAAATTTAAAGCAATTTTTGTAATGAGTTGTGAGAATTTCAGAAACATGTAAGAATGAAAATTCGCTAAATAGTCAAAAATTTAGCGAAAGTTTTTTTTTCTTATCCTAGTTTCATCAACACAGAGGAGCAACTCTATCAATTGTAAAAAAGCGTGCTAAACAGGAAGATATACGGTAGCTGCAGGATTTGGTAGGACTATATGAATTATACTTGGCACTTTTCCCTCAAATAACCAATTACTTATTCCTAGATATTAGATAGATATTTAAGCATTTTCATCTATACAATGCTAAATGCACCATAAAACTTGGGACCTCAGGCAGGATTCGATCCTGAGTCTCGGACATGATTGAAGCCTGAGGATCTTGGCAGTGCAATCGGTAACATACCGAACCGAATATTCATAGGACTCGGGTTCATGTACCGCCAAATGTTCCAACTATTGTAATTGACTCAGGATTATGAGGATATACTTGGTATGAAAATTAGTACACCTTCAGATTGGTTTTTTATTCTAAATAACAGTTTATAGAAAAAATATAATTGCAATAGCAAAAATCTATGAGCTGCGAAAAAGAGTAGATCAAAAAGATGTCTGATTAAATGTCCTCTTTTTAGAGGAATAGTTGATGTTTCGGGATTTTTGGCTTTATCAATCAAATGTGTCGACTTCGATATGAGATATGATTTATAATAGGAGTGGAATATTTGACTTTATTGAGGGAACTTCTAGAACAAGCAGATGTCCTCACTTGGAAAAATCCTCCACCATTAGCCCTCTTATCCATTGCCTTTTTTTTCGACTTCTCAAGTTTTATTAGTGAACTACTGGATGTTGGTGTAGGCGTAGCCTTCGTACCGGTACTGAAAATCGAAGTATCTATCAAAAAATGATAATGACAAATCAAAATGACCTACATACCTAGTCATGCAACCTTACTGAATGCCTAGTCATGTTTATGAATCAGTAAGATTAAAGAGCTTAAACTCACGAGGGAGCAGAGGATCCTCTTAGTGGTCTGAATCCGGGTTTCCGCTTTTGCCTACAACAATCAGGATCTGTTCCATCATCATCAATCCACGGTAAATTTTCAATGGATACAGTAAATGGTTTAGTTTCTAACGGCACCACATCCACATCCAACGGTACGTTCCAAAACGATGCCACACTAGCAGGACTACTAACATTTTGCACTTGAGAATTTTTAGTGACAGAACAGTACACATCATGTGACACAGAACGATGCTGTTTGACGCGGGATTTCTGAAGCCGTGGACGATTGACGGGTTTTGGTATATGCTTGGCTCCAGGTATATCATACGCATCATCTTCACTATCACCAGATTTACGATGACTACGTTTAAAACAAACACAACACCGACAACACACACAAACCATCACCGGTACCTTCAACAAAACTTTTGCACATAAACAAAAACATGAAAACAACAAAAAAAAACGAAACAACACAACACAAATAGCCACCGGACAGATGGTACCATGATTCACTTTCTTAGTCATTTAATAATTAACAAATCCAACCATTTAAACTTGTTGTTGTAAATGAATCATGAGGAAAATTCCATATTACAGCCACAAAGAAGTTAATCGATATCGAGTCACAAAAATTCAATTAGGTTCGAGTTGAATTCATTTCGATGAATGCAATGTTATGTGTAGTAGTGAATGTCATCCTGTATCCACAAATGCTTTGATATTAAGCTAAAATAGGAACGGACGAGTTATCAGTCTTCCCAATACTGTGGGCGAACGTGCAGCATTATTGATCGACGATTCTAATTAGATCAAAAACTCATACTGCGCAGTTTATTGAGGAAATGAGGATAAATATTAAAATTAGTGATACTACAATGATATATTTGAAATAAGCATAGGGTTATGCATCAATGTTACTTTTCATACAATATCACTGAATATTTATACGATTCTGTTTGATTATTTCCCATCAATCAAATATCAGTGAGTGACGTGTCGAGTTCTAAGTGCAAATAAAGAGTTCTTTTTCCAGATTTCTTTTGGAATGGTTTTTTTTTCCTCTCTGACGAAACACCATTGAACTCCCAATGTAATGTGATCACTTTTTAGAAGGACATTCGTCGTTCTGTTCAATATTCTAGTAATAGTTCCCTTTTCGCCTTTCTTTTTAACTCTCATTCAACTTTAATTATAAGCTGTCGTAACTCGCTCATAATAATAATATACGGTATCGTTTTTGATCTGCTCTAAAGTCGTATCCATAACGATTATCACAACCCCTGCGGCATAACAACCCATTGGATTAGTTAATTCGTATATCACCCTCGTTATCACTACGTCAGTTGGCTAATCGAATCGGAGTTTGAATTGTATTCTATCCTAACGAATTTTCAAAGCTTAAGACTTGAGGGTAATCCATCGAGAAGATGAGGATAATCTATTAGGAGGAAAATGTTTATTTCACTCGATTCTGTTTTTTATTTTCAAAAGAACTCATACATAAACACAAATTATAGTTATCTCTAAAAATTATCTATGTTATTATGCAACGATGAATTAATCTTAGGAAAATCTTGTTAGTACAGAAAATAACTTGAGGTTTGTGTTTCCCTTAGGGTGTTAAACTCAAACAGTTGTTTACATTTCAAAATAAATATTGTTATCTTCAAGCGAATTTTCTGAAATAAATAATTTCTTAGAAGCTTCTTCTAACTATGAAAGTGATTTGCGATTTTTGTTGGTAAACAAATAAGAACTAATTGAGGTTATTATGAGGTTTCTAATAAATTAAAACGATCGATAAAATTACGAATCGTCAGATCAAATATTATCCTCTATAGACAATATAAAAATTGAAGAAGTATAATAAACAATAAAATATATACATGCAACAGAAAAGTATTAGTTTCGCAATTATCGATCGAATTGGAAAATAGAAACATTGAGGAAGAATGTAACATCATAAGAGTTACGAAAGTTACGAACATATTCTCGACTCTGAGTGAGCAAATAGTCGAGAAGATCAGCTGTGTGACAAGGGCGGTGCTGAAGCGGATAGGTGAGGTGAGCAAAACGGTCGATAGACATCCGTTCAACGATTTGGTAGAACAACTATTGTAGTCGAGCGGAGTCTAATGAGTCATCACGAAATGAGCAAAATTATAGAGCTGAATTATCGTTTCATAAAACAAACCTATAGGTATGTGTAGAATAAATGACATACGTACTACACCTATACTTCAGAAAAATGAGAAAGGTACAGCAAACGAGTACTACTGAAATTCTTTCAGTACTACACCGTCTTCTCTTCTTTCATCGAATCTCTAACTCTAAGGATTCTTCGCCATCAATACTCTGTCGTTTTTTCTTTCACATCACCTGAGGAAAGCCATTGCATGTTTAATGAAATATCCTCATTAATTTCAAGTTTTTCTCATGTTTATGAGAAAAAATATGTAAATTAACCTGTATTGTAAGGTGTAAGGTATAGGTGGAATGTAATATCTATTGAGGTTTTGTGAGGTCTACAGAGGTATCGCATGCTTTATATGATTTATGTGATTTGTTTTACTTAAAATGATTAAATGTCTTTCATTTATCAACAAATTTTAACTCGATTCTTTAGTCAAGTAGCTAACGAGGCCTCATTATTTATCAATTAATCAATCAATCAATATCAAAGTAAATCCGAAAGATCAGAAAGAAATCTATAGGAATTCGTACTGATAACAATTAAATGAAATGACGATTGTTTTTGAACAAGCATAGCTGGTTGTCGTAGCTTTACAGCACGATTGGTGCTGTTGATGTGACTGAGTCAATCGGTTACGAATGTCAGTTGAGATGAACGATATCTCGCTCGCATACAAACAAATCTTACAACTTTAAAGCAAAGAATACAAAAAACAAACTACTGTAAAACGAGTTAAGCCAATGAGTTTTCACTAAAGTTACCTAGTGACTAGCCTTTAGACACTTAGGCAAGCAATTAATCATGAGGAATGAATCTCTGATTAATTACTGACTATCCTCCACGGTGAAATTTCTTATGAGTTTGAGTCAATGCTTTCTGTTGAGATAGACTTTCATAAATGTTTTTTCTTCTACATAGTATGACTGAATATGGCGCATGGATTGAGATGAAACTGTATTTATACGAATAAATGCTTGTGAAAATTCCTACACACCTCATTTTATTACGGAACATTTTAATGATTAATAAGTCACTGTTGACTGACTGTTCCTTATCACTCTGAGTGCTTTCAACATCATTTTGAGGTCATAAATTCGTTTTGACTAGTGGAAATCTTAGATCGCCTAGGGCCAAAATGTTAGATTAGAAGGCGATCTCACCTTGCTTACAACAGAACCTCCTAAATAAATCGCTTCAAAGTGAGGTACATAAATTTAATATAGAAGCAAAACAATAGATATTACTGTGTTAGTTACCAGAAGATAAAGCTTAGAGAGGATACTGTTTACCTAAGGCTGACAGCAACTGAAAAAAATTTACGCGAAAAATTATTGAGGTAGTACTAAGAATATATAAAATATGCTATGCTTCTTTCTGCTTTAAAACATCATAAGTAGTGCTTTTCTAGTAAAAATATGCAAATTAATGCTTGATTTGTTATAACAACCCTTTTTATGAGGTTAATTTGAGTTCGATTAATATTCAGCAAGAATTTTGCAGCTTTCCAACTATGATTATCTATAAAGCCACGATGTTAGCATTCCAAATAGGTGAGTTAATCACAAAACGTTGAACCTCAAACGGAATTTGAACTCGGTCTGTTATATAACTCATTGCACCAACGTGTTTCTTAATTTTCTATTCTTTTTATGTTAATTGATCGAATGGGCTTAATGTTTACACGATTTTTTCCGATCTTCGAAGAAAAATGAATTACATCGGGACGTCGAACGTTTTACAATAACATTTCTATAAATACTTTTGACTCAAAATACCATAACTCTTCTTATGAATCATACGTACCTCAAGAAGATCAAAAATTAATATATATAATTGAATCATTGAGGACTAAGTTATTTTATATACAACTTCTAGGAACTCAATATAATTAAGGTGTGAGGAAAGTCGAAAGACAGCTTGTATAATTGATTGGTTTTAATATAAACAATATATCCTCTGTTCATTTACTTTATCGAAATCACAAATTTTCGAATGAGGTAAAATGAAAATAGAACGGTTTATTAGCGAACGGAGTTCTGTTTACTCAATCACTGTTCTTCTAAATGATACGATCATACTGTAACTGAGGACAGCTTCTGATATGATAATAGTGGTAGATGATTTTTCTAAGACATTACACTTATCCTCTGTTGTGTGCTCGACTGTATTTAAAATGTATTTATGCAGATATAATTGTTTACTTATTTGCTTACAGTAAACAACTCTCAATCGTAATGTAATTAATATTGATATGCTTGAGTTATGATAGTTTTTAGTCGTCTCATCAGCCTATGAGTTGTTCCACTTACGAATGTGAGTCCTGCATAGAATGTTGATAAGTAATAAAGTGAGGGACTATAGCGTATGAAAGCTTGAGTTCGATTAGATTGTCTTTTACACAACACGGTTAGAGGAAAATCAAATAATACACACAGACAGTTGTGCCTCGATAGAAGCTAGAAAGCTCTAGAAGCTATTAAAAAGAGGCATAAATTTCATTACGGAAATTGATAATTGAGGTCGATAACTCGTTCCTTTTTCAAAAATCATCTATACTAAACTCTTAAAACATTAATATCTATAATATCACTAATATTAATAATAATAATTTAAAAAATCAGTACTATTTATTGATTTATTGTCCGTTGATTTGTACTGAAAGCGAAATGCTTTAAAATCTTAGCTGTTCACTTGAAGAAGCTTAAATCATCTTTGATGACAAATTCAGTATTTGTATTTGACCTTGTAAGTGAAACAGATGAGGTAGGAGATGCTATAGTCTATCAAACTAATGGAATTCTTAGATCCATAATGATGCTGAGTTAGTCGTGAAACTTGAGACCTCAGTCGGAACTTGAACCCTCACCTACAAATAATCCTCACCGCTCTGCTGTGCTTATCATTCAAATTGCCGAATCTTCGCTTTGCGACCATTCAATTTCTCACTTATAATAAGTAGGTTTCTTATTGGCACTCGCCCGTTATCGGGTACAATCCGATGAGTCGATATCGGCATTACGTCCATTTAAGCTGATTTAGGAATGATTTAGAATGATAATGAGCATTGGTTTGATATTGATTGGTATTGATTGGCCATTTTGAGTCAACGATTAGAGCATACTCATTCAGTCGTTTTCTCGTCATCGTGAAGAGATAAAAGCGTAGCGTATCACATTGTTATAAAGGCAGTGTTTTTCCGTTTCCTCAAAAGTACTCAGAGTTATTTTGTAACGAATCTCTACCATCTACCTATACCTGCAGCCGTACATAAACACAATCTACGAATATCCTCAAATCACGAAATGAAGCTAAGCACGGCAGACCGGATATCTGTAAGTGCGGGTACGAGTCCCGCCTGAGGTTCCGAGTTTTGCGGCCATCTCAGCACAACTATGGACACGAAATGAAGCGTCTGATTTTTTTCAGAATTTTCATCAATGAGGAAAAAAAACTCTTCTTACATTAAAACTAGTAGCCGAGCAATAAAATCAAAGAGAATGCTATTAATTAAAGTGAATGAAATTGAAATTACAACGTTATACGAGTGGAAAAACAAAAGCAATCGAAGAGCGAAGTAATTGAGTGAAAATTGATCGTGTAGATCAAATATGCCTCAGTTTTTAAATATACTATATTAATAGACCTAAATAAAATGTTTTGATATTTTACGG
>KN716371.1:128430-141966 GCA_000816705.1 Dictyocaulus viviparus
CTTGTGGATAAGATGAGTGTCTTGTGGATATGCATGACCTAGCTCCATACATAAGGCTGATGGTCTAATTAAATATCAGACATTACTCTCCATGCTGTCTCTATAAACGGTTGCCTCCATAACAGAGGAAAGCCATTTCTAAAGGTGAGTATTTGGGATCACGTGGGTTTGACTAGGTATTTAAATTTTAGGTTAGATTTTTTCTTTTGCAAGATCAGCGATAGTGTTTGATTGAATAGACCACATAATTGACATAGACTTTTTAGGCTCTGATGAAGGCGATTCTGCCGAAACGTTAGCCTGTTTCTGTGTTGTATTGTCTTTTCAATAAAACACTGTTTACCAACCTCGAGTATTGCTAAACAAAGTCACAATCAAGAAGTGAAATTGTTTCTATTTTTCTTCAGGGATAATTTGAATCGTCTTAGAAACTCTTCAGCTAAAGACGTATTGTCATCAACAATGATTGCCGTCGACTCTTTTCACTTATTTACTAGAAATGAAATAAGTAAGCATTTTATTTTTGAAGAAGCATTTATCAATGAAATTTTCTAACTAGATTTTTGGAAGGTACTGTTATTGAGAGGACGAAAGAAAATTTCTCGAAGGATATTTGAAGAATTTTGCAAGACTTCAAATCATTCTAGTAGTTTGAAGAGTAATAAGAGATGTCTGTCTATCAAAGCCTTAGAAATGTCATCTGAAGTTCAGAAGTACAGCAGATCAAGACCTCACTGAGAAAGGAGCGAAAGTGCTGAATGAAGGGCAACCATGTGATTAAGGGAAATCCCGATAAAGGCTTATTGCGACAGGCCATGTGAGTACAATCAGATAAATGCCTCGTCGAAAACGATTGAAAGTGAAGAAATTTCTTTTCATCATATTTATCAATCAGAAAAGTTTCCGATTAAAAAGTTGCTGAAGCAGAAGCGTTGAATAATAAGGTTTCTTCACTTAAGACATCAAGATTCCTCGTGAGCTATACGAAAACTACATCACCAAGGTTTCTCCGGTCTTCAGCAATATCATCATCAACATAACGAATGAGGTGTGACAAGACGATTCTATTTTGCTAAAGCTGCTCCCGAATCACTAACATTGTACCACCAAAATACTAAAGAAGTGACGCAAGACATTTCTTTAATGACGTAAGCAAGAATAAGGTTCTTATGTTTCGTTTAATGTTAACAATGAAATGTAGATGAGGCAGAGGGACATGCTAACTCATCAATTAATTACGTCAACGGACACATAATTCGTTCTAACGACGACTGATGAACAAATTCAACAAGCAATTGGATTTCATTAAACATCAAAAGCACCACTGGTATACTGGTCAGATCACTGAACGAACGTCCTAGAAGAATCATATACTGCGAACTGAATCTCTAGAGTAAAAAAGAATACAGTGAACAGCGTTTGCGTACGATACGGATGAGCGGAATGCCTCTTGGCATCATTATCGATTCTGTCGATGATTATGAAGAACGCAAACTATAGAGCTACATTACAATCGTGTGAAATAGTTAAGCTTAGAGAATCAACATCTTCCATGATTGTTATTATTAGAATTTTTTGAAGTGGATTTCATAACAATAAAAGCAAGGCTTATTGATAATTTTCAGTATTACCGCCTGCTATTATGCAATTTCCAATGTTCGTGGCTGAAGCTCCCCCATACTTCAACTATGCGGCTATCGGTTTTGGTATCGGACACGAAATCACACACGGTTTTGACGACCTCGGTTAGCTGTTCAGAACTGTATAAGAAGTAAACGTTATGCTATCGGTAGGACGAAAATAACACTTTCAGGAGCGCAGTACGATGAAACAGGAAATCTGAATGTGTGGTGGGATCGACACACGTTGGAGACGTTTCAGAAAAAGCAAAAGTGCTTTATCGCACAATATAGCAAACAGATTGAGCCGTTGACAAAAAAGAATGTGATTAATTTCAAAATATTTTCAATTATAAACTAGTATAAAAATAAGGATAAGCGCTAATATCACGCCGTGGTTATGCGCCTCGTATACCTTGTTTTCGGGATATCGTGGATATGTTTGAATACGATCTGCACAAGATGACAGGTCATATCAAGTCAGTCCTTCCTACCTTCTTAAATCATTCTTCTACAAACTCACCGTCTATTGAGCAATGGAGGATTTGGATTGCCTGGGTTTAGGTTTGAGTTCGAATATATTGTTTAAAGTTTGCACACCACTACCTCACCTCATACTACTGCACTTTGTCAGCCCACACAAAATCAGGATAATTAGATGAGCTTTGGCTTTGATCAACACCTGTGGGTTGCGTCTACACATTCGTATTCAACGTGATGCAATCTCCGCAGTGTGATTCAATGCGAGTCTGATCTACATATTAAGTCCAGCTGACCATCATCTATAAAGTCAATGATCATTCTCTTCCTCAGATTTTTCTGAGACCAAGAAGAGGCAAAGATGGCAAACGTGGTAAGGCTAGAGACGGCCGCGAACTCGTATACACTGATTATATTCTGCGTTTCACAGCTCCACCTTCACCAGTGCCTCATTCGTCGCCTTATGCAAATTAATACACATGAATAGTGATTTCTTGCTAAAATATTATCGGAATTTTTAGATTGATGGACGCCTTACAATCACAGAAAATATAGCCGATAATGGTGGACTACGAATTGCTTATAAGGTTCCAATCAAGAAAGAACTCTTTGCTTTTTTTCTTTGTCTCAAGTAGACGTCTCGATTTGTTTGGTTACTCACAACTTTTACTCTATTTAGGCATACAAAATGAGAAGTTCACGTGAAAACGATGCTCTTGCCGTTCCTGGATTATCGATCTTCTCTCCAGAACAGCTATTTTTCATTGCTTATGCTAATGTAAGTGGTATTACTGTTGAGCAAATTACGGTAATGGAAGTAATGAACCTGAATCACTAATGAATCTCATTTAGACGTGGTGTGAAGCTGTTAGGAATTCATCGTTAAACTACATCATGGAAACTGATGTTCATTCACTTGGAATGTTTAGGTGAGCATCTTCGCTATAGAACAACAATACGGTATGGATGTATCGCTTAAAGTCCTACACTTTTGTCCTCTGCTTCAATTTTGTAATACTACATTTCAGTACAAATCCACCATTTCAAAAATGTGATTACACCTCAAAATACGTACTTAAGAGTTAACGTGGCGCTGCAAAATTTTCCTCCATTTTCGGAAGCGTTCCAGTGTCCGATCGGAAGTGCTATGAATCCATACGAAAAATGCCGGATATGGTAATGTTAAGAGGAGAGCTTCATGTCGGCAACGAAATGAAGAAATCAGATTTGACTCAATTCGATGTCGTTTAGATAAGTCCTAACTACGAATTGAACAAATCGGTCCCTCAAATTCTTCCATTACGTTCACGTTATATTACAAATAACCTCATCAATAAATTTTTCACATTGCCTCATGAACCTCTGTTATTTGATTATATAATAACTCATTTGACTCTTCAATGACCCATTTTTTTTCAACTTTTATAATGAATAAACGCTTATTTATTTGTTTATTTATCAGTAAATTTTTCCTTGAATTCAGTTCAAAATAAATTTCTCAATAGAATCGTGGCAGCTAACAACTTACTTTTTACAACATACAAATGTTTTTTGAATATTTTACCTGCTTCTATAAATTTTATATCAACGCATGTGTGTTAGTTGTACAGAATATAAGTCTACGGTATTTAAATATTTTTTCATGACATTTTAAAAAATAAAGGTAACCAAAGTTCGGATCCGGTTCAAGGCTAACCACGCCTTCCATCGCTCAGTGCTCGGTGAATGGGTGCTAGAATAATGAGGTAGGGTAACCAGCAGAAAGTTCTCATCAGGCACAACGACTTGAGCATTAGTGTATCGTGTGGATTTTTTCTTTATTCGATCAATAATCAATCATTTCACATGACTCACGAGAATGTTCGGTTTTTCTTCGTGTCTGTTTTGAATAATTCAGTACATGCCAAGCACTCTTGGAATTTCATGTAGTAGACGGGATGATGCGTCGTTATGCGAGATCGATCTCCCGTTCAATCCCGCCCTCTCATTTTCTAATTTTTGAACTCAGATTATGTTAGAAGGCTACGATAGAATTTGACGAAATGTTGCAAGCCAATTTTCTTTCGGAAAATTTGAAGTAGTCGTCTGATTTCAATGTAATGAATAATTTTACGGCTTACATCCGTTGATTTCGGTTGTCCTGCAGATTCCTCAACATGACAGCTGAAAGTCATAGGATCTCTGCCGCAAAATACCTTATCAACCTCAACAACAAAATCAATATGCAATTATTTTCGACATTTTACGACATTTACGTCAGCACGATATATGATTATGAGAATTTTTCATACGGATCCTGCTATGATCTCAGTAACTGCAATATGACCTCTAATCAATAATCCATGAACTAGAAGCTGCAACTCAGGATTCAACTATGATTGAACAAATTACACTGCAACAAGTTTTATTTTTCTTCACTGGTAAGTGTTAAACAGGATTTACATGAACAAGGTAAAGGAGTTCTTTATAGAGAAACCAACTGATATAAAATTTTAAAAAAACGTATTAAAAAAAAAAGACAAAGATTAAAATAATTATTATCAAATATTTAGAGCATTTTTAAATTAGGTGACGAACAGAAAAGCAAAAAAAAACAACAATCCATTTATTCATTTTATTCATAAAATACCCAAATCTGGCAGCCGTCCAAAACAATTGGCTGCAATCTACCACTGCGTCTATGACTAGAGCTCTCGTTGTCGGATTCTCACCGTTGTGTTGAGGTCGGTCAACTCGGCCGATCAGCACACTTTGTGTTACAGCACTGACCACATTACGCAAACTTCCAGGAAAGTTGTTAACACGTTTTCTTCGTCTTCGTGATCCGTAAATCAACTCTCTTCTTGAAATCCATAGGTCCTCATGTATTGGAGTTTTATGGTTTTCGTTTTTTTTTGAGGATTGTGAGCTTTCATCTTTATTAACCTATGAGGTTACGTCATTTTGTAGTATAAAACAAATGAATCAAGCTCTAATATATACTTTTAGGTCAATTTTTCCTCATTATTTTTTCGTCGGGACCTCATTATCTTGATGATTCAACTGTGTGGGAATTATTGTTAAATTAATTATTCAATCATGTTAAGTCCATTAACATCTAAGCTTTATTTATCCTATAGAGATCCTCAGAAATTTTCGTTTAATAATCATCATAGCCGTGAAAAATAGCACAACATTCACAATGAGTTCTTTTTTTTCTACTGTATTAGAATATTAAGAAATTATATGGTGCCGATTTTTATAAGCCTTCATTAGCATACATATTACTCTGTTCATACTATCCTCATTCTTTTCACCGCGCTCTAATCAACGCCTACCATTTTTTCTTCTTAACAGCTCCTTCTAACTTCTTCTCACTTTCGAACACGAAGTTTTTGTATCAGTGCAAAAGTAGCTAAGTTTCTAGCTAAGCTAGACTCAATAAAAACCGCAAATACTTGTGCACCAACTTCATGTAGTTTTATTCTTCGACAATATTGATTACTACCAGTGTGTTAAATATGTTTCTGTGCAGAATTATAATAATATTTACAAATCGGACAATTCTTTCTATTGAGTGATCTTTCACTCTTTCATGGAGTGATTTTTTACCGTGTTTGGTTTTGTATGGAGAACATCAACGATGTATTAACCTTTTCGAGATTTTGTATTCTGTAAAAAGTACTGTTTGTACTTAGCATTCGATAAGAAATTCCAGTTTCCCTCCTCAAATACAAAAAATAATAGACTAAAAGAGCTGCTGACGTCTAGTTTTGTTTTCTCTTCTTTTTCTTTTTGTTTATTTGCTTCATTTATTTTGTTGTTTAGCTTAATGTCATCCAATTCATTTTAGACTCGATCCTTAAGTCATCGTTTCGTTGAAATCGTGATAATTACCGTGATTATCATCATCACTATCATAGCCGTCGTTGTCTTCATCATCATCATCATCGTTATCATCACTGACTTTATCATCATTATTTGGATCGTGATTTTCAGTTTCCCTCTTAGTATTTCCTCTTCATTGTCATTTCTTTCTGTCTTCTTATCTCCTTGTTTACTATGTTGTGATTTTACGATGAATGATTGTGCCTCGTGAAGGCGGATTAGAACATTTCTGTTGACTGAGACAGTCTTACGGCTGTGGCTTGCTTTATATTTCTACTAATGATGGTTTGTACTTATATTTTACTGTTTTGGATGGATTTTAAGGATTGTAGGATTGATCTACGCCAGTAGATCACCCCCGTGACTTCATTGTAGCAATCTTCTGCAAATTGTATCTTCAAGAAGTTCACCAGTGTGTTTTCAATAGTGCTGTATCATTTAGAAGAATAAGCTCTAGAAAAAACGGTCCATTCACCACCATATGCTGTGATGAATGGAATTCTTCTATCGAACAGCGAAGCCTTGACAAAATTTCGTGTCTATCATTTTTTATTCCGCATGGAATAAACGACATTAAGCTTGCAAGCTTTCGCATATTTTTACCTCATTCATTCCGTTTCATCTTCTTCCACTGGTCACAAATCATGAACCTCTGAGATTCAAAAATGTAGCCTAAGAATGAAGAATGTAAAGCTTAGCGAACTCATGATATGGAGTCAAACTGGTCTTTGCGTTTACGCCGCATCATTGTTAACTGTTGCCCTAAGTAACTGTTATCATTCCTAGTGAAATCTGTAGCAGTCGTTAGTAGAGATGTAATATTGTAGTGTAATTCTCGACTATTGATTTTTGAGTCCGATCACTTTCCGAAATACTAGAAGAGTTGTGGTGAGTGCGGAGTCTTGTGAGTGCTTTTCTTTCAGATACCGAGTAGGATCAGAATTATTCAATCGTTATCGATTTTGTTTACTTTTATTCCTATCCACTGTCATCTACATCTAACGAAATTCTTCACATTCACGACTGATGAACGGCAAGAGTTTCAATCTGTATAGTTCCTGCTCATTTGTTAACTCGTCGCAACAGCTGTGACTAGTGCAACTAATTAGTTCTATTCAAATTTATCGAGTCCAATAAATGCTTAGTGAACGTATCACCATTTGAAATGTTTCTTATATGAATCATATGATTAATAAATTTGCGTAATTAATTGATTTTTTGAATAGTTCGTTTCTTTTAAGCACACCTAAATATCTTCTACGAATCTTACCAGCTTTAGATTAGTAACAATGATCTTTTCATATTTCCTCAATCAATAATCAGAGTTATCTTACAATCTTATTTTGAATTTATTCCAACGATAATAAATCAAATCTTCATTGTCATTGGTAAAATGTGTGATGTGAAATGTGATCATCCATTACAGCCGTATTGTAAATTGAGCCTTCTAAACAAACATTAAGCTTAAGAAGCCTTTCCCCAGAGCGATAGTTACCTCATGTTTGTAGAGGATTCCATTCTAACTTTTAAAGATTGTGTGAGGCAAAACTAAGTGTCATTCTCCCTGTTCGATACCTCCATATTCTTAGAAATAAAACGAAAAAATGGACCAGTTGCAATCGCCTCGTAACTCACTTTCGCTGGATTGATCGTTTTTCTAAAATGGTCCCTCAGTGTATTTCTTTTAGATGCATGAAAACTAACTTCTAAGAATTTAATAAACATCTCTGTAATTTTCTAGGTGATGCAACGATATTTTTTATGATGATTAATTCTGTCTTCATTGAATCAGCAACAGCTTAGCCCTGAAAACGATGGTACATATTAAATATGTATTCAATTGCTTCTACAATCCTCAATGATATTGACTATAACATAACTCATTTCTGAGGTGAAAGTTTGAGCAGCTTGAGATATTTAATCCTACTTCTTCAGTAACATCTCATTTCCCGTTTCCCAACCTCACCTCACACTCAAGTCATTCGCTTTGTTCTCATTAATTATATTGTAGCTATCATATTGACACGAGACAAAGTACTGGTACTTTTTTTCATTGAAAATTTATATAATTTGATAAACTTGTCACTTAAATATTCAAATATTCTCAACTAAAGCTGTCGATAATTACATTAAAGTTCTTCTTGACTTAATTATTTCCTCCCCCTCCATTTTCTGAGGATGTTTTAAGCTTTATTGATTGACGCGTATGTCTCGTCAAATATTGTGACAATCCATACAAAAATTAATGTTGGATAATAAAATTATAATTAAAAGTTTTGTAAAATGCATATTGTTCATTCATTCGACTTTATGAATGATTTTTCCTTCACACTCATCCACCTTGACCTTTACCTCTTTTTTTTGTTTTTAATATTAACAAAACGTATTTAGTCTGTTGTGTTGCTACTAATGTAAACATCAAAAAGTAATGAAACTCAGAAAGCTTTTCTGTGGACCATACCAACATCAAACACTGATTTTATTGGAGCCAAGTTGTCCATACCTCTTAAACCTGGACGACATGTCAAAACCTCACTTCAGTGATTGCTCTGACGCGAACTCTTGTGTTCTTGATCAGTAGCACAATACACTTTCAAGTTTTGTGTTGAACTACATCAACATCGTTTCGTAATCATCAACTTCTCATTTGCATCAATCGCTGCAGTAGATAGCAAACCCTCCTCACGTATTTCACGGACTTATTCTACGCCTAATTTAGTAACTACAAAATTTGTTTGCTATGATTAATTTAAGATTTCAACGCCGAGGATTTTTGAGATAAGCAAAGATGTCTAGCATTGATGAAAGAGATGCTGAATACTTGCTGCTTCCCACGCAATATTCGTTCTCAGCTGCGTATTACAACGGCTCGACGTGTCGAGCAGTTATTCGTTGTTTTCATAGTCATCGATTGCTCATCGAATTTCGCTTCTCTCTTATCATTTTCATATTCTGTTTCTTTATGAGTCGTTTCACAATGTTTCTGTGATTTTTACATATTAGGCAGATGGTGTGTGCGGGAATGGAACCGTCGTCACAACATGCCAACGGCGAATTCGCACACGGTTTTGAAAACCTCGTTTGTGTGAGGTGGGTGGTGTCAGTCATATCCTATTTATTTATGCAAATCTTGCGTTCTGACTTAGTATCGTACGAAGCTGATCGGTGTAATTTGAATACTCTTGAAAATGCATCCACCTTCTCCACTTGAGCAACTGTAGTTCTACTAAAGATCATCTTTTGCAACAAAATTCTACCCTATCTATTAGAAAACGAGAAACATACGGCGGTTACGTATCGTTTACGCTTCAGCTCTATTTTTTGATAAGAGCAAAACTGTCGAGGGCGTACTGAAGTCGTGACAGTAATCCGAAGATTTGTTTTGTTATAGAGATTTTTCTCAAAATTTAAAAGCGGACGTAATGTTTTCTAAGATGAGTTTATATGCATATCATAATTGAGTTTTTCAGATGCAACGATGGTTTTTCCCTTCAGGACCAAATCGTGAATTCTTCAGGACAAGTTTGGCATTCAGAATGCTTTGTGTTAGTATAGTTTCTACATTGTAGCTGCTCATGCTGATCTATTTTTTCTGAGACAAATAGCTTGCTATGATTCCTCTTCATTAATAGAATTCTTTTTGAAATGCATGAAAAGTAAATGTTTGCCAAACACTTCTAAACGGTAATGATCTCTACAAAGATTTCGAGTTATTAATGAGGAGAATTTGGAAAAGAAATGTCATTCTATGCTGTGTTCAGCTTAATATTCACTGCTATCTTTCGTTATGCGACATGAATTGAGCTTAAATGGTTAATAATCAGAAATTTGCTAGCCAATGTTTATCTACAGATGTGCGCAGTGTTTTGAACCGTTTCCTGATGGGATTTACTTCGAATTTGAGGGCAGAAAGTATTGCGAGCACGATTTCCACGTCTTGTATGCTCCATGTTGTGGGAAATGTAGTAAGTAGTAGATGTTCCTACATGTGCTCATAAATTCCCATTCCCTTCTAGTTCTTGTCGTTTTACAGATGAGTTTATTATTGGTCGTGTAATTAAAGCGATGAACGCGAGTTGGCATCCGGATTGTTTTCGTTGTGAACTGTGCTCAAAAGCTTTGGCTGATATAGGATTTCTAAGAAATGCTGGCAGGTAAGGTTTGACCTCAATTTTATGATGCATGAAAACTCTGGCAGATAAGTTCTTTTAGTCGATTTATTTCTGTCGGTAATAATTCTTTTAGCATGTTTCCAAGTTGGCAAAATTACCACCACAGTGATATCTGGAAAAAAGTTGGTCCATAGAAAATGGCGTTACTCAAGCTAGACATTGAGCAGCAGCAAAATTGAATCAGATCTTGTGAAAGTACTTACTTAAGTTTATGTTTTACACAAAATACTACACAGATTAGATGAATAGGAAAAATATAGTACTTCCAGCACTACGCACTTGTTCTATTCAGTAGGTCATCAATTTCTTGATTAATTTACATGGTTGTGTCCAATAATTAAACTATTAGTCGAGAAATCCACACTATCTGAGTTTATAACTCCACTCCGTCACACTATAACTCGCAATCTAAAGTTTGGTAGTAAAAAGTGTTAAAATCAAATCTATTTGATTGAGCGCGGATATTTGAAGCTTCATAATCTTTATCCATTACGATTTGAATTTGAGCAGTTTTTCATCCGGAGCTGTTTACAGTTCGTCTTCGTTTTGTAGAGCACTTTGTCGTGAATGCAACGAGAAGGAGAAAGTGGCTGGATCAGGGCGATATGTTTGTCATCGTTGTCATGCAATGATCGAAGAAGGGCAACATATCAAGTTTCGTGGCGATTCATTTCATCCGTATCATTTCAAATGCAAACGCTGCAAGTGAGTTCGAATGAATTGTTCTACCATCTTCCAATCCAAAATGCATGGAGTGGTTTCGAAACAAAGAATACTTGAGAACCACTTAGCACTCTGCACATCAGAGACTCACCGAAGTAGTTTTGAAAGTTTTTAAAATCATCTACTTTAACTGATTTTCAGCAGAAGAGCTCTTTTTCTTAAAAGCAAATCCAAACTCATTTTAGTAACGAACTAACGGTCCAATCACGTGAAGTTGGTGGTGAATTATATTGCTTGCGATGTCACGACACTATGGGTATTCCAATTTGTGGAGCATGTCATCGACCTGTTGAGGAACGAGTAGTAACAGCTTTAGGAAAGAATTGGCATGTTGAGGTGAGTATTAATATTAATAGAAATCCATAAAGAGACTACAGAGGAATGGAAAAACCCAGAATTCTGTGCAGCAGCACTTCAAATTTTATATATTTTCTTACATTTATGGAGCAAAAGTATGTTTTCAAGGTAAAAAAGGGAAATATGATAGAAAATGGGAAACGTGTAGTAGTGCACTGGGCATACACAGGCTTGAATCAGGTTTGCGACCGAGGCCTACCAAATCTGCCGTTTCTTTGGCGTCTTTAAATTGATAACAGAGGAGTTTGGGATAATACAAAAAGCAGTGGGTCGGTAAAGAGTACTAAACTCAGGTAGCTATATGGGCCAAACTCGCATTCAATCATCTCCACGATATCATGTTGAACACGAATGCGTAGGCGTATTCCATAACAGAGATTGATCAACGCCTAAGCTTCTCTTACCCTGTCTAGTATTAAAAAGTAAGAGCAAAAGGAATTGTTTTTGATGCTTGTAAAAGACGAACTGAGGGGAAAGAGTGGCTCATAGGAAATGAAATATGGATGAGGAAATGGAAGGATTTTGACAGATAGTAGAATATATAAGTAGAACAATATAAGAATGGGTAATGAGTTTGAGAAAACGCATCAATCAGAACGAAAAGTTGATCGTCCTAGAGAAACAGGTGGAAAAATATTTGAAGCTTTGAGGAGGTCCGAATTCTTTTTTCTAGTGTTTCTAGCTTTCAGTGATTGTTTTTAGCACTTTGTTTGCTACGTATGTGAAAAGCCTTTTCTTGGTCATCGACATTATGAGAGAAAAGGATTAGCATATTGTGAACAGCACTACCATAAGGTAGGTTTTTTTTTGTCATAATTTGAATCACTTGGGTAATTTGAGGATTTCTTATGAATTCCCTCAAAGCGCACCAAAGTGAACACTCCTCAAAAATGATGTCAAATGAAATTGAGATGCAGCTTAGTGATTTAAGGTGTTCCATCAGGTGTCTTTCTTATCAAATTTTTCATTTAGAATTCAGAATACTTTATGATAGTTTGATAATGTTACAACAACTTGTTCGCATAAATAGTAAGTCAAGCGTGAGCTTATTCGATCTTTGAGGCAAATTGATTATTGAGTTATTACTTTATCATTGATTTTATAATTACTAACGTAGTTCTTTTATTCATTTAAGGTGACATACTGTCTATTTTTATTACTGCTTTTAATAAGCTGTTAAGTTAATAAATTAGGATTATTCTTCTAAGTACTTATAATTATAAAGCTGAACTCAATTACTTTTTCTATTGTTATTATTGAGTTATTTAAAATTTAATTGTCCATGACGATCACATAAGTAACTAATTATAACAACACCTTACTTAATAGTAATGCAAACACTAAGATATAATTCTAGTCGAATTTCAAGCTTCATTCAGCTTTATGGAAATGTATGCTATAAATGTGGAGAAGCTTGTGGTGGTGAGGTGTTTCAAGCTTTGCAGAAAAGTTGGTGTATCAAATGTTTCGCTTGTTCGCTTTGTGACAAAAAAATGGATCACAGGTAATATTTATATTGTCCTCATTTTGATCAATACAAGGTCAATAACTTATGAAGGAACTGATTCTCCTTCTTTGATAATATTCATGACTAAAGAAATTGCTTTGACAAGATGAAATAGACGAGGTAGTTTGTACTCCACTATGTATTTGCTCTTCTCAAAAAAAAAGTAAATTTTGAGGTTCAAACCGTCGTTATCCCGCGATTAACCTTGTTTTCGGTCGAAATTCACCCAAAAACGAGGGATTTTTGATATTGAGGCAATTATTTCCGATATTTTGAATGCTATGTTTAGGACGAAATTCTACGAATTTGACATGAAACCGACCTGTAAGAGATGTTATGATCGTTTCCCGATGGAGTTGAAGAAGAGGATTTCGGAGAGCCTCAAAGAACGTGATATCGAAAATCAGCGTCGACACTCACAAAGTCCTTCGACATTGAAACACACATGATTGAAAGCACTCCTGTTCTTGTTTCTGTGAAGATGCCGAACTTCGGCGTTGTCAACAAGCTGATGCCAACACAAACCTCTCAGAGTGATTTGTTATTTTAAACTTTGAACGTATATTGATACATTTGAAAAGTTATTGTTGAATAGAATAATATTATTATTGATTGAATTGCGGATAAAATGACCATATCTGCAAATGTATGTAAGTATATATTGGATGTCCATAGTTATGCTGAGATGGCCGCAAAACTCGGAACCTCAGGCGGGACTCGTACCGACCACCTACTACGTATATACGGTACGGTACGTACCGGTACCCGTCCGTACGGTTACCGGTACGGTTTCGGTTCGGTCCGTACGTCT
>KN716371.1:184033-199578 GCA_000816705.1 Dictyocaulus viviparus
AAGCACAAATAATAATAATATTATAAAAAATCTGAGGTAAATAATACTACCTTTTTCCTAAACGTATGAGATCTGTGGGGGCGTAGTGGCTCATTTGTAGAGGTGCCGCAGTGACACGCCGGCCCGAATCAGTTCGCGGCCGCCCCCCAGGCCTACCAAGCCCGCCATCCCTCCGGGGTCGGTAAATTGGTACCAGAGGAGTCTGGATAAGATAACTGGCACTGACTTGGTGGAGAGTGGTCAACTTAAGTCATGTATAGACCAGGCACGCATTCAACCACCTCCACGATATCACGTTGAACACGAATGCGGGGGCGCATCCCACCACAAGGAATTGTTCAACGCAAACAATTATTATGGTATATTATTATTATGAGGTTGTGGTATTATCGTTGTATAAAGTTTTTTTTTTGATTTTGGTTATGCAAGTTGATTACGACAATCTAAAGATGAACGAACTAAGCCTTAGACCTACTTGCGTCATACATTAAAAAATTTCTGCTTAACATGAATTAGCTATATAACGTTTGCTGAGGTAAAAACGATTAAAAATAACAATCTTTTGCCCTTATGTTTTGCTGGAATTTTTTAAACTGCATGAGTCAATTCATAAGCTTAACCAGAAGCATTTTTTTTCCTCAGATTTGTAAATAGCAGACGAATTAACTGCTCTGATAACTGCATGTACTGTGTTAGAATTAATGTAAAGCTTTTAAATATCACAGTTTTTGGTTCGGATACTTTCGTAAGCAAAGAAGATCACAGATCAAAAGATATGATAAGCTTTCACGTAGATCAATGATTTTATGAAAGTTATATTTATCTTATATAGAGCTTTAATAATGAGTCAATTGATTAGATGGTATTGGAAATAAGTTCATTTTGTAGACAAGTTTTTTTTCTTCTGATAAGCTTGTTTAACAATTATATAATTTGTTGATCTATATATACTATGATTTTGTTCTGCAAGTCATATAATAGATAATTGTTGGCGTTGATCAATTCCTTGTGGTGACATGAGTCAACGCATTCGTGTTCAAGGTGATATCGTGGAGGTGGTTGAATGCGTGCCTGGTTTATACAGTGACTTGAGTTGACCACTCTTCACCAAGTCAGTGCCAGTTATCTTATCCAGACTCCTCTGCTACCAATTTACCGACCCCGGAGGGATGGCGGGCTTGGTAGGCCTGGGGGGCGGCAGCGAACTGAATCGAGCCGGCGTGTCACTGTGGTACCTCCACCTGTGAGCCAACGCCACAGTTTTGCAAATTATATTTAAAAAATCGCATTGTTTTCCTATTTTAGGAAACAAATAGTGGATATATCCTCACCTTATAATGCTAAAATATTAGGTTAATTACCTCATGAAGAGTTTTGATGAGTTCAAGAAAACTACTTGCTATCACATCAATCGTGATATTCATATTCACCTTTATAATAACACCATTGGTTTTGATATCCTATTTCTTCCTTCAATTTTCTTTCGTGATTTCTACGAAATTAGAATTTTTCGGATTAATCATGCATGACGAATCACCGCAGGATTAGTCTTACCCTGATAGGATCCCTTTTAATTAACCTCAATCAGTACAGAGGTCTCTCTTTAGTTCTACACGATTTCAGTGCAAATTTACCGATTACGGATCAAAGAATGCATTGTGTTTTGTGTTAGTGATATTACCAGTACTAGTACTACTAGTAATAGTACTGCTGAGTGCTGTAGAACAACGAATTGCTTGATATTCTTTAGCGGATTAAACATTAAAAAGCATTCAATATTATAATACAACATAATCTGATTTAAAAATTCTGCAAAGAAATGTCAAAAGATGATATTGCTAGAGCTTTTACCTCTTCAATTTCTTATATAGATATTCTCAATGGCTATTTTTATTTTGTTTATTGAAACATTTTTATAAATATACTTATAAGAAAGATCACCGATCATTATACAGTATTTCCGGATTACTGTAGCGACGGATTCGAAACATCCTCTATAAATCACGTACTGACGTCATTTCTTTTACAAATATCATTGATTACGATTGAATTATTATTATATCTACTTTGTTTTTTTTTCTCCAATAATAATATGCTCATCCACAGTGGCTATGTGATAATTATTTAAAATTGTCATCATTTGCATTCAATTAGGATGCACTTTATTATAAGTTGAAATATCAATGAGTTACAGTAGAACAGAAGAGCCTCAATAAAAGCAATACCTCAATGATTTCAATTACTTACAATACTTAAAATTAAGATGGATGTAATATATCTACCTCATTGGTCACTTACTTACTGAGAAAACACCATCGGCCACATCTGAGTAAGTAGGTAACTAGTTATAATGATGAGGTATGTGTCATCTTAACTTGGTTGGTGGTGACATAATCACTTTGAAGACACCCTAGATAACATGTGAGTAAGTGAGTGAATAGTAAAATGATGAGGTATGTGCCATTTAAACATAGTTAGTGGTGACTTAATCACCTTGAAGACACCATCGGTAACATCTGATTAAGTAGGTCACTAGTTATAATAATGAGGTATGTGTCATCTTAACCTGGTTGATGGTGACTATCACATTGAAGACACCGATAACATGTGAGTGAGTGAATAGTAAAATGATGAGGTATGTATGATTTTAAAGTCGAGTATTAATTTTTACATTAATAAAATTAGCTTTATTCTAATCTTATTATTGAAACATGAGTTTTTGGTAGTAAAAGCATCCTAGTGGACATCAATAAGATTCGTCAGAAGAACAACAACAACGTCCACAAGCGTTTTTTCTCTTGACTAAAGAAGGATTGAATTCGTTGCACAGCAACGATTGAAAAAGAAAACATCGAAACACTACAAAAACGGCACTGCGATTTGTATTCAAAGCTTTTAAGCTATTTTCTAGAAGCTCTTCGAAAATTAAACGATAAGAACGTCAACGTCGTTTATCACTTATAAATTCTTTCTTAGTTAATTAATTCATCTGAAACCAATTATGACCAGTACTGTGATTTCGTTAAACATCAAAATCGATATGTATCTTATACACAGGAATGAAAAGCTTACAATGTATCTCATTTTTACTAACAAAATTCACTAAGATAACCAGATTCATTCTGTTTCATTTCACTGTACTGAAATGATCTACTACATCGTTGAAGGAAAACGCTTGATTACCGTAGTAATGTCCTCTTCTGAGTTTCTTACTGAATAGTTCTGAATCTTAAGGATTTGACTCAGTTTTAAGAGTAAACTTAGATGAAAATTACGTTAAGATACTCAATAAAAACTAAGTGAGTCTTTTTTCTATTATCGTCAATCATACTTCCTACCGTAATCAAACAGCTGTTGCAGCATAGACGAATTTTTCACCAGAACCTCCAATTCGTTTATATATGTAAATTTTGAAAATGTTGTCACCTAGTGACTCAGTGTTACTGTCACTCAAAAAATAACCTCAGTTCATATCGATTTCATTACAGGCTTCATAACTTATTCATCTTTTCTATCGAATAAAATTCAGCTTCATTATAAAAACACGATCAAATGCCTGTCACGTCTTCGTTTATGATTGTTGACATAATAATTCTGTTGCTTCAATTCATAAACATCATTTCTAACGGATTCGTACTTTTTTTATTTCTAAGGTCAGTTTTCTTTTTTTATTTTTCGTCCAAAGATGAACTATTTCAATACTAAAATGTCTACCTCATCTAATTTAACTCATTAGGAACTCTTTTGTTTTTGTTTTTTTGTTTGTAAGACGATATCCTCAAACAATTCACGTCGTCTTCGTTGTATTCAGAGAGAAAAGTCTTCGTGAGAATTCTTCATTACGTCTCGTTCTTCTTCTTTCAACAACTGATTTTCTTCATGCGATAACGAGTGAGTTATTTCTAAGTGGAGTTCAAATTTTTTCAATAATAGAAAAGTAAAGGAAATCGATTTTTTATTCTCTCAAAATGATCTCTTTCAGCACTTCCCTACATCATATACCTCACAGCTACATGGAATCCAATATATTTAGATTTAAATCCATATTTTATAATGATCTCCAGTACACCATTGATTATTCAATTAAAGATTAATCTTACACTAACGATATCAATAGCTATTGAACGAATATTGGTAAGTGATTACTAATCGATAATCGATATTTCATCGATTTCTTCACTTTAGTATTTTAGGCACTCTCGTATCCGATTGTATTCCGTAAACTCTGCAATTATTCATATACGAAGTATTGTTTATTGTTTGGATGTTTATTAGCGATTTTTGATATTCTACTGGAATTTGTACTGACACCATTTGAACGAGTACCAAATTGTGCTGCTATTGGATGTTTTGTTAGCGATCAATTTCGTTACTATATGGGTATCAGTAACATGGTAAACGTCATCATTATCATCCTCATCATCCTCATCATTCTCATCCTCATCATCATCTTCCATCATCAACAGACTCATCAACGTCATTCATTCTGAATGTTTAAAATTGATTTTTTCAGATGATGGGTATCATAGTGATCGTATTGACAACGTTAATACTCATAAAACTACGTGTCGTTAAACAACAACCTACGAATCGTGGTGTATGGACGAATATGAAACGACGAAATTTAAAACAAGTTAGAAGCTTAGAGCTAGTTAACAGACCGTACAATTTGAATTAGTACTGCATAATTACGTTCAGTACTTCAGGCTAATCGTACTTGTGCTGCAATACTTTTCATATCATTAGTATTTGTTACGATTCCAAGTGTTGGTGTTGGATTCGTGGAGATGATCGGTTATTCGATTTTTCGTTCTATTGGTCCATTTTATATTGTTGGTTTACTATGTGCTGGTTAGTAGATAGTTATTGATTAGACATACAGAATCGATTGATCTAATCGATTATATATCTATAGTACAACATTATAGTATCAGATATTTCATATGTAATCAGTATAGATCTGAATTTTATTGATTTTTTTTTTCATTTAGGTGCCTGTAATAGCTTCATAAGTATTGCATTGAATAAGAATACGTGGAGAATTGCAAGAGATCTTATCAGTGGACATAATACTGTATCAAAAGTAATCACTCCAACTATTTGAGTTATTTCGACTGTGATTTCACTCAACGTTAACGTTTGATTCTAGCTGATATCGATGACAAATTACTCACTTGTTGACTCAAACGGCAACATACAGTTCGATCATTATGATGTTCATCAAACATTCTTGTAAATGGATATGATTATCTGTGATGAGTCTATGATAAGACTCATTTCTATGAGTATACGCGCGTTTACAAATAAATTTTTCGTACGTAATCTTTGAAAAAGAACGAAAAAAATGTGAACACTTTTACCTCAAATGACGTCATTGTATTATATTAGTACTAGATGTTTTTGTATATGTTAGATGATATCGATAATATCAATACCATTGCAACATTATATGATTATTAACATTGACGTCACAATCGCTCAAAGTTCACTCTTCTATACAACAAGATACCAAATAACAACAGTGAGAAACTAGCGTTTTATGACTCCGAAAGAGGCAACACTTTTGAAGGAGTAACCAGTATTTAATAAGTATTGTATGCCATTAAGCTCAGATGCCCTCATGTCCACTAGTATCGCCATCAGTTTGATTTCGTAGTCTAAGAGAGACAAGCAGCCTTTGATGAAAATCGTTGAACTCTAAGCAATACATAGATGAGACTCATCAATCTAACACTAGACGATATTCGTTAAACACCAATGTGTAGGCGAATCATGCAACAGAGGTTTCTTAGCACTAAAACTTATCTGATTTTATACAACAAATCCTAAGCCCTCATAATGAACTCGAATCCGTACCTCACCTCATGTGAAGAGTACCTCATGTACTGTGCTACCCATTGTACTATCAAAAGTCTACCTCTGTGAGAACGAGATGCTTTACTTATTTCCAGTGATATTGTTATCAGTACTATCTCGTCAACAGCTCTAATCTACTGAGCCGACACCTTGCTCATATCCAGTTAAGCTGATGACTGTTATTCTTGAGCTGTATAATATCTTATAGTGTTTGTAGTGTTATTAGTGTATTATAGTGTCATTCCTCTGGTAACTATAATCGGTGATTATGGTAACCTCATATTATCACATAATAGTAATCAGATAAGATAAGCTTAGGCTTTGATCGATCTCCGGAGCGGGAAACACCTACGCATTCGTGTTCAACGTGATGTCGGGGAGGTGATTGAATGCAAGCCTGGTCTATACAGTAACTTGAGTTGACTACTCTTCACCAAGTCAGTGCTAGTTATCATGCCCAGATTTCTCTGTTACCAACAATAGTTCATGAAATAATGTATAATTATTTTAATTCTTTGCTCACTGTATGGACACTCCATGAAATTCAGTGTGTGTGTGTGTGTGTGTGTGTGTGTTTGTTTGTTTGTTTGTTTGTAACAAATGACAGATGCCACAAGAATGTACCGTTTTCAGTACAGTACTACAATAGCAATTTTGTTTTTTGAACGGGTTGTTTTTTTTTGGGGTTATTTGAAGAAGACAGTTTGGCGGTAAAATTTTCTACACTGTTTATTTGAATGAGAAAATTTTATAATATCAACATTATTATAAGTACATCACAAAAATGAGATGTACTTTGAGGCTAATCAAGTACGGCCCTCAATGCATCGAATCGCAAGAATTACATGCGGAGACAAGAACGTGTGATGCAATTCACCTCCTCATCGTATAAGTTCTATCGAGGCTTCCATGCCTAATCAATACTTATCGTTTTATGTTATGCCGAATGTCAGTAAGAACTGAAACTTTAAAATAAATATAAATAAAACAATAAAACCTATAAGATATTACAATAAATAAATATGAAATACTGTTGTGGGATGAAGCTTACTACTACCATATGAGGCAAAAATTGATATTACATAAATGTTTCATTGCCTATCATAAATGTGACAAGTATTTGACTCCTCAATTCGTGAATCTTCTTATTTCGTCATAGATATGCTTTGAGATTGAATGACCAGTAAAATCATTCCAAAGGAGTTGAGTATAATTGGAAATTTTTTTTTCTAAAAAATGAAATCCGTAGTTGAAAAGGATTAAGAAGCTATAAGAGGATTTGATCTGTGTTATCCATAAAATCTAAGACAGAGCAAAAGAAAATCTATAGAAGGCTATCAAAGTGATTTTCTTTTATTGAAAGACATCTATTTTTCTCAGTGAACTTAATGTCGTCTCTGTTTGATTCACTATCTTATTTGAGTCACTATAGTAATCAGCATTCACCGCAAATATGATTATCATCGATTATTCTGAGGATATGTGTAGATAACTTCTGGTGCTGATCGATCCCCTGTTGTAGAATGGAGATGATATTGTGGAGGTTGTTGAATGCGAGCTTGGTCTATACAGTGACTGTAGTTGACCACTCATCACCATGTCAGAACTAGTTATCTTAGCCAGATTTCTCTGGCACCATTTTATCGATCCACCAAGGAAAGTGGGCATGGTAAGCTTGTGGATTGCCCCGAACTGAATCGGGCCACTACGGCCCCCAATCAGTAGTACATAATTATTGTTATTGTTGATTTTTTAATAAACCATATATTGGCTTAGATTTGATAGCCGAAAGGTGTGTCTCGAACTTGGATTATTGTACCTCAAATTTGAATTAATAAACCTCTAATAGAAATGTAAAATGAGTACGATAAAGAACTATCAGAATGATGGAGAGTTGCATGTACGGTGATCGTTAGGTAGAAGTGTGAATAAGGGTGTGAAGAAAAGAAAGAAAGTGTTTTTCTTATATCTTCAAAGATGCTGAGTCAATCGCAAAGCTTGGAACCTTAGGCGGATTCGAAACTAAATCTAACTCCCATTAACCTTATCACTCATAACCTTTGACCTCTCAGATAAGAAAAAAGTAGGCACTTCAAATTTATCTCGTTATATTTAACGGATTCCTTCATATCAAATACCTCTAGATTTTCTCCAATACAAAAAAGCAATGGAAATAAAAATTTAAATTCAAGTACAATACGTAGAGCCAATCAAGTATTTCAATCAATAACGCAAAAATTAAGCCAAAATTGTAAAACAATTATTGATTATCACACAGTAGTTGACGTCATTATGAGGAAAAATCCTTACTAATATCCAGCTTCTAACATTAATCCGATTTACGAGTGAAACACATATCGCTAATATACGAAATCTCTCTCAATCTTTTTTGTACTCGATAATTTATATAGGAGGAGAATTCCTTGCATTAACGTTCAATACCTGCAGAATCGCGGCGCAGTGTTGCAGCGGTGGAGGTGTCACAGTAATTTGCAGGCCTGAATTAGTTCGAGGTCGCCACCTAGGCCACCCACTAAACCTCCCCCAGCCCTTCTTTGTCGACAAAGTGCCACCAGAAAAATCTGAACAAGACAATTAGCGTTGGTTCGGTGAAGGGTGGTTAGCTCAAGTCGCTGTATGGACCACGTCCGTATTCACAACCACCTCGTATCGTAGGATACCACGTATTGAACACCAATGCGTTGGCGCTTCACACCACAAAGATTGATCAACACCTAAGCTTATCTTATCTGTGGGCTAAAGCCTTATTGTGGGGATCCACGCTCACTCTGCAAAGTTCAATTTAACCTCACTCAGCTTAGTGCTCTTTATACGTTCCAGACAAATTTATCACTAATTTTCCGACATTGGATGAGACATGCACTTGCCTTGTGCATTACCGTACACAGCGGTAGTTTAGCGGATCGCTGGTGTACACCTACTACTTTCTGGATATTCTCTACAAGAATGGCTATTCAAAGCAATCAGAATTGTAGTACTTACCGTAATCCCACGATTCACTATTATATACATTTATAATTGAGGTTAATACACATATTTTCGATTTAATATAGCCACGAGTACGAAATATTCATTGAAAATGTAATCGATATTCTCATCTGATTAATTTTTTAAGAAGAATAATTCATTTTTGTTTTATTTATTTGTTTTCTTATTAGAAATAAGCTTTGACATAGTTATGCATATTTCTGAGTAATGAAGAAAATGAGGTATAGAGGATGATACTAAAACTTTTACGATCGAAACGTTACGCCTATTATCATTTCTTTTCATTCTTTTTAAATAAATTGTTTACTATTTTGCTTGAGTTCAATATAACAGTCTTGTTAGAGTGATATGAAAAACTCGTTAGCTTCATCATAAGCGATTAAAATCGTTGAGGTATAAGAAGATTTTTAACTCATCGGCTTCATTTTAAGCTATTAAAAGCTTAGAGGTATAATAGGATCGGTTGTGTAGCACAGGATCGATAGATTACAAAAAAAAACAATACATTTTCTAATGTATTAATAACTATATCACCTTATTACACATTGAGTATCTGAGTATTTAATCACTCAAAAAGGATTCAGTTTATCTATTTATCAGTACTGATAAAGCTTATCATTTACACTTTTATACCATACGGCTGATTGAGTTATATTGAATATTTTATGAGATGATAATAAATTTTTAGATGAAGAAAAAATTTGTAAGCTTTGATCTACTGTGAGTTTCTATCAGAGTCAAAATCATTATCAATTTTCATCGATGTTTATGAATATGTAAATCATTGTTTACTATTTCTAGTAGTTAAACTGAGTTGACAAACAAATAAACAAACAAACAAACAAACCAAAATCTCTTGTGTGTTTTATTTTGCTATTATAAAGAGGTACATATTGGTGATGATTATATTTATTCAATACAGTGATAAATTTATCATATAAAATTATAATAGATATTTATTATTTACAGAAAATATAATCATGCATATTCATAAAAGGTTGTATTGATGAATTTTTGTTTATTTTTTTCCTCATTTCGAAACCTCTGATTACATTTGAGTCACAATCGATCAGATGATCAGCAATCAATCAGCATTTTAACAGTTGATCTTTGATCACTAACGTAGTGTTGTTTTATGATTTTTGTATTATATGTAAATATGTTAAGGATTTCACTCAATCTAATTTCATTAGAAAGAACTCATTTGAATGCCTGTCACATCATATTTTATCGTTATCGATATTGTAACTCTATTGCTTCAATTTATAAGCATCATATGCAACGGATATATTCTTTTCCTATTTTCGAGGTACGTTTCATTTTGTTAATGAGGAAAAAAAAAGAAGAAGACTCATTTCCTTTTTGAAAATTTCTTATTGTATTTAATTTACTGTACGAATACTTCACGAAATGTCAATGTATGTACTGTAGTGATTTTTGCTCTTCGTCGTTTTAAGGGAGAAAAGCCTTCGAGTGAATTCTTCTCTACGACTCATTTTACTCCTATCGACAACTGATTTCCTTCATGCATTAACGAGTTAGTCATTCTCTATACGATATCATTGTTACAGAAGAGGCAAAAAAAAAAAAGAAAAAGATTGAGTTCTAAATTCAGCTCTTCCATATACCGTATATCTAACGGCGACATGGAATCCAATGTACTTAGATCTGAGTCCTCATTTTGTGATGATTTCTAGCACTCCAGTAGTCATTCAGCTTAAAATTCACCTCACTTTAACTATATCTATAGCTATTGAACGAATATTGGTAAGATTTTCAATACTGATAACACATTCATAATCACTTCTTCTAAATTTCAGGGACTTTCATATCCGATTGTATTCCGAAAATTATCCTCATATTCATGCGCAAAATTCTGTCTACTGTTTGGTATTCTATTGGGTGCTTTTGATGTTATCCTTGGATTTAAGCTTTCATCGTTTCATAGAGTTCCAAATTGTGCAGCTAATGGATGTTTTATAAGTGATCAATATCGTTACTATGTGGGAATCAGTAACATGGTAAACTTTTTCTCAAATACAATTACTATTGAATTAATCCGTAAGTGCGGATAGTCGAGTCCCGTCTGAGGTTCCGAGTTTTGCGTTCAACTCAGCACAACTTCGGACAACATAATTCAATTGATTGTTATAATGATGTACATTTAGGTGATGAGTATTATAGCGATTGTTTTGATTACTGTAGTACTGAAAAAACTTCAAATCGTACATCGACGACGAACTCAATGTGGTCTTTCAACAAATATAAGAAGAAGATACTTAAGACAAGTATGAAACAGAATCTTATCAGTACACAATTGAAAATGAATAGTTCTATTCTGATTTTTGATGCCTTAGGCTAATCGTACTTGTATCGGAATACTTTTTATATCATTAGTATTTGTTACGATTCCGAGTGTTGGTGTCGGATTTGGTGAGATGTTCGGATATTCGATTTTTCGTTCCATTGGTCCATTCTACATTGTTGGATTACTTTGTGCAGGTTGATTATGTATTCAATTATATGTAGTTCAGAGAAAAAAAACACTATGAGGCTAATGAGTTGAAGGCTAATAATGCTCTTTGCTTCAGGTATCTGTAACAGTTTTGTAAGCATTGCTCTAAATAAAACCAATTGGATATTGGTAAAGCATCATGTCAATGGTCAGCAAACCGTGTCAAAAGTAAATACCTCAATTATTTGAGTTTTCAAGATATTTTCACAAACTCATTCATATTTCAGCTGATATCGATGACGAATTATGCGTTTTTTAACTCACATAATGTCATACCATTAGAGAATTCTGAAACACTTCAGACTTTACTTCACTGAGAAACTCTTCGATGATGTGATTTCGTTTCATGTATACTGTAATGTTTTTGCGAATAAACTTTTGTAGATCACAATCATGCATTACGATTACTAGAAACAGAAAAAATCCACAACAATGTCATTAAAACTACATTATTAACTATCATAAGTGGCTGAGGCCAAAAATCCTGCTCAACGTCATATGACGGTACTGAACTGCGAGCCTGTATTGTACTTTGACACAGATTGATCTCTGTCGATAGGAAGAAAAAGTATAAACTACGTTACTCATTATGACAAGCCATCACTGAGACCAAAAATCCTGCTCAACGTCATATTACGGTACTGAACTGCGATGTACTGCCTTGTGCTTTGACAAAGATTGATCCCTGTTGACAGAAAGAAAAGGTGTATGTGAGTATTTGTTTCTTCGGTCTTAAAATACCATCACTCTTAATTTAACCTCCATCACAATATGAGTTTTTTTTGAGTGATCTTTGTTAGCATTTGAATAATAACTGTATTAGTTATATTACAAAATAGAAAAATGTGCTTTAAAAGAAAAAAAAACCAATCTATCTAAAACATTAAGAAGATTCCCAATAGGGAAGACATAGATTAAAATGGAAAGAAAAAAATGAGAAACTCCAAACGGCACATGTTGCATTCATTGTGACGACAAAAGTCTTCTGTTTTATTCACCTTCAAGGCTTAAAATTGTTTTATTTGCCTTCAGGGCTCAAACTTTATCTGTTCATCAGGACGACACTCTTATTAGATACGATTGGTAGTACTAAGCACACGTCAACTACCAGTAAGTGTTGATGCCCTAACCGTTTTAGTGCATACGTTACTAGTAAATGATTCCTTTATTAGCCGTACCCTCCTAATTTAAAGTAGAAAATATTTTCGGGAATCGTAATAGTTATTGAGGGTGCGACAGTGGCACAGTGGCGCAGTGATAGAGGTGCCGTAGCGACGCGCTGGCACGATTCACTTCGCGGCCGTCTCCCAGATCTACCGAGCCCGCCGTCCCTCCGGAGTCGATGCATTGGTGTCAGGGTAATCTGGGTAAGGTAACTAGCGCTGACTTGTTGAAGAGTGCTTAACTCAATTCACTTTATGGATCAGGCCTGCATTCATCCATCTTCATGATGTTCACATTGAACACGAGTGCGTAGGGCATACTGCCACAAGAGTTTGATCAACGCCAGTGCTTATCATATCTTAATTGTTACCAACCGTTTCACTTATACATCATTTATATGAACATTATTTATCAAACTTTCAGAAAATTTATCACTTTATGAAAATTTACTGAGGTTGAGTTGCAATAGAAAACGCGACAACCTATACAACCCTTTTACTTTTCTGTTTTATTGAACCCTTTGACATAAATTTGTAAGACGATTCCTATTGCTTAACTCACCATTCCACTGATCCTGAAAGAACAGGAATGTGAGTAGATCTAAAGGCAAATGTGAAGATGTGTGCACTAATTTGAGCTCACTTAGCCCGTCGGACTTTAACGTTAGAATTTATAAATCGGTGGCCTCAGAATCTTCGAAAAACTTGTAAAGACTGCTTACCTCAAGTCACTATATAGAGTTGCATTGATCTTCTTCACGATACCACTTAGAGATGATCAATGATCACCCGACAGTAGGTGATCAACTCTGAAGCTTATTAATAGAATCTATATTTAAGTAAACAAATATTTTGCTGTCAAAAGCTTTTGACCTCATGAAGTTTGAGGGACAAAATGCATAAATACAAACTTTCAATATTTTATTCAATATCTTTAAGCATTTAGTACGTTTTACATCCTCAATATGTCATGAAGTGTGGAAGAGTAAATAAGGAAGAGTAGTAATAAAGCTGTGCAACACAACCGTATTTTGAGGTCGAATTTTGAGGTAGGTTCGAAGACGTTCTCAAATGTATAGAAGGATTTTGTATTTTCACGCATTATGTTTCAATGATTCACATATATTTGAGATTGGTGACTGCTGCTCATCGAACCTCAATTTGATACAACATTTTTCCGAAGAGGTATTAGGTGATCACATAGGAAATTTACCTTGTGTCAAACCTCACGACTATTAAGTTGATATGAGGGTGTTGAGATTTAAAAGACAACTAATTAATCTGTCAAGAAGTTTGAGGATGATGTCAGATGTAGAATGAGGGCATCAACCTCATAAAGTATAAATGCTTATAAGTGTGAGAATCAATCGGTACGTTTCTCATCAGGCTGATGTTTACAATAACCAGCGAACCTCATCTTATCAGTTGTTTGACCTTCTACACTGAAATTTATCATATAGTTCGTAATTTAGTTGAATTTTTTATAACATAACTGATATTTTTTAAGAATACTTGTTGAGGAACTATAACCTCATACACACACACTCTCTGCTTCGTATCGTCATCCATACGACTCCCCATCTTTCTAATAGCCCAAATTTCTCATAAAATGTTTGGCTACCGAGCTTAAGCTTATATACCCATAACTTTGACCTTCGTCACAAAGGATTCAATCAATAATTGTTGCTCAGAGCACGAATTTTATTGAGGACTAACAAATTTTATTTGCAGCCGTTTATTGCACGGAGAAGCCGTCAAATTGCCTGATTAATACATTTGTAAGGAGAAATTTCAAAAAAAAAAACAAAGTGAATCATACTGTAACCAAGCAACGAATTTAATTATTACGTGATATTTGGGCTCTTGTTCAAACCATAAAAATTATTTTAAAAAAGTTAATACAAAAAATTACAACTACAATAGTACGATACCCCTTCAGAACACTAGAAAAATGTCTCTGATTTCATGCCTAACATTTTGATGAGGGAAAAAACTCGCAGTGTAAATATCTTAGTGAGGCAAAGCTTCAACCTCATGAATTGCTATTCACCAGATTTCTCGAGACTCTTGCAGATTTTAAAGAACGAAATAGACAATATAAATCAAAATGTTTGGATGTATACAGTTCAAATGAGTTAAATCTCTAATTCGAGACCGAATGAGTCTAGTATAGAGTTTCTATGAAAGCTTTAATGTTAGACTTATCCATTTTAGAGAAATTCTCATAGAGAGCGCTGCTAGTTCAATGGATTTGGAGTTTCGAACAAAGTTTTAGATTGACTACAAGTTTGTGCTACGTCTGAGGTTATGAGTTCTGTTATAGACTCAATAATGCAAGCAAGATGTTACAAATGTGATGGTAATTCTTCAAAACATAGTGCTTTTCACTGAAGCTTAAGGTATAAGCTTAAAGACACCAATGCAGATTTAACTATCATTTACTCAAATCGATTTGATCCTGAGTGATATTGTAATGCTATAAAAATCTTTTCTTAATTAAATTATGCAAAAAAAAACTTGCAGTATTTAATAACATAAAATTTTTTTCGCCCATAGTTGTTTAGCTTACAAAGCAAAGCGGCTAATTATTCATCGTCATAAACATCCTCCATATTACAACTGAATGTATAAAAATGAAATTCGTCCTGTTCATGAACATCGTTCACTTTTTAGAAAGCCAGCTTTCATAAGGTTTGTCTTCAATCTCTTTTCAAGCTTCTAGAAAAATCCTACTGCTAGTGAGAATTACCGGAAACTTCTAAGAAGTGTCCAGGAAAGTAGATGAATTGTTCCAACGTCTGCTAAGAATCTGTAGACTTCCACAGTTAATCACTTCTCATATCAAAAGCTCCATTCTGTAGATGTACTGTATTCCGCAGAGTTGAGTTCTTAGAATAATTTGACTCAATCATTTTCAATACATTCAAAAAGGAGTTTTTCACCTCATACAACGTTATCTCGTCACATTAAGTATAATTGCAAGGACTTTTCTCCAAACACAA
>KN716372.1:11042-31124 GCA_000816705.1 Dictyocaulus viviparus
ACGTTAGTCTTTTTTAGTGCTACTGATTTCCAAGAATAACATCGTTCTTGCGATCATTCAAAACTATCTGGACTTTGCTGACAGAAATCGTTTTAAGTGTGTGCTTATAGCGCAATCAATCAATATTTCCAACCCATGAAAACTATGCTGATTACGAAAAAAGAAGGAAAGATGAAGCTCATCTCCTAAATACAATGTAATAGCCTAATTTCAGAGATATGCTTCATCTCTGATCAAGCATCGCTTCCTTGACTTACTCAGCTTCATCGCGCTATTATGAAGCTGAATGGATGGATGATGATTGAGGGTGTAGAAAAATCTACACATATGAATTCTATAGATTTTTTTACGAGTGAAATTTCTTCAATTCCTCAATATCATCATGGATGTGATATAGATTATACAATAACGAAGTGTTTCTTAAAATTATTAGTAGGCAACTAACTACCTGAATGTTGTTGAAATGTTTTCTTCACTCACAGACAGTGCGATATTTTTACTCAATGAAATAGAGGTAAAGAAAATAAATAACGAAGATATCGTTTACATCTGATAGACTATAAAAACCTTCACATAAACACCATTTTCATTTGATTCTGACAACAGCACTTGGTAGTTCCTTGTCCTCAAATAGACCTCATCTTCTTACTAACGCGTAAATAACACTCTTACTCCTTTTTATTCTTATGCTCGTTAAATGCTTTTCACTTATTTTTTCAGCTTTTCTTTTCTGAATTTTGGAGGAGCAACTGGTCAACAATTACTGCGCACGTAGATAGCTTACGTTGAAGCAATTACAATTAGGTAATTTATACAATTTATACAATTAGGTAATTTTGAAAACTTTTCTTCACTGTTGTTAAAAAATATTTTCCTATATCTAGTTTATATCAACAGTAAACCTTTACGAATTATTTCAAAATACTTATTATATCGTAAAGTGCCAATAAACATTATTCTTTTTTTTTGTATTAGGAGGAATCATAGATATCACTGTGCTAGTGAGTGGTGAAGTAAAGGTAGTATAGAGGTACGTGACGCAGTGACAGAGGTGGCTCAGTGTCACGCAGGCCCTAGTCAAGTTCGCGCCCCTTCAAGCCTACTCCTTCAGGGTTGGTTGATTGGTTCTAGAAAGATTTGCTCAAATAGCACTGACTCTGTGAAGATTGGTGAATTCAAGCCTCTGTGTAGACCAGGTTTGCTTTCAACCACCTTCACGATAAAACGTTGAGCACAAATATGTAGGAGCATCCCGCAACAAGGACTGATCAACGTCAAAGTGGTGGACTAACTGTATGATTTTGCATAAACTTGAAAGATTATTACCTAAAACTCTGACTATATTCATTAGTTTTTTATTCATAATTACATAAACTCAATGTGATGGATAGTTTTCAATAAAAAAATGTGTGTAGAATTCTATGTGGGTTATTTTTTGAAATTTTAGGATGCTAAGAAAAACAGCCCTACTTCTCCTCGTGATGTTCTTCGTATCAGTCGTTCTTAAAGAGGAATGCGTGGACAAAATGGACAAATGCAGAGCATTCTGTAAGCAAAAGGTTTGCAGACAAACATTTTTTATCTATCAAACCAATTTTTTAAAAGAATAATCAATCTTTAAAGGTTCAGTAAAAAGGGGTTAAAACATATGGGAGATTAGAGCACATTGAAAGGATGTGTGAACTAAAGTCGGTAATGAATTCACTGGAACGTCCTGTACAATGCGGACCAATTCCAGAATTTTTTAAACGCTTCTTTTCTAATTGTGGCTTGGAAATGCTTGAAAGCTTCCTTGTTTTGACATGATCAGAAGTACAGCTATTAGGAATCCTTTTTAACATAATGGTATGGATAAGCTGACATACTTAGTCTATTTCCATGTGGAAACGTGCCACCCATTCGTTTTGATATTATAATGAAAGTATTTAAATAGTAGAGGTATCGAATCGCTGTTGTCTTGATAAAATGCAGTCACAAGGAAGCAATAAATACGTTTCCGATCCATACAGTATACAACGTAGAGAATGTTTCTTGTTCAACACATATAACGCCGAAGCAATCTCGTCTAATTTTGTCCTTTGTTCACTTCTTGGAGCAGCTTATGATAATACATTAGAGGAAGGAAGGCATCCGTACAAATGGCGTGATAAAACAAAACTCTCACGTCCGTCGTGGAGATAAGGGCTTTTGAAATTGAAACATGGTACATCTTGTTTGTCATGATAAGCACTAATAGTCGCTCTACATGTTCATTCACTTTACCACTATAATTGCCAACAGTGACTTTGTAGGATGTGTGGTCTTCTCTGTGGGAGCTTTTCGAAGTTCACTAGAATGCTTCGATTTCATTTTCATCATGGTCTGAACTAATGTTGCAGCCAATGTTGCACCAGATCTTTTCAACTTCACACATCCGATTCGGGGATATAGTTGTTCAAACGAGTCGATGTTCATGATCAAACTGGAATCAACTAGTGCACTTACTCTACCTACACCTCTGTCATGGCATGTTCCAACTAACCGCCCTTCTCCAGTGTCGTATGCAACGCTCGGTGGCTGGTGTCTTCTCGTTTCGGCCATTCGATGACGTTGTAGCTGGTTTTTTTAGCATGCATCAGAAGGTCTTCTATGGATGATTCAGATGCAAGGGTTCGTGCGCTGTATGCACAGATCGTAATTTTAGGTAACTTAGTTAGGCCTTGAAATTTTAATAGCCACTCCGCACTCGTCCTGCTCGACGCTTCCTTACCATGGGCTCTCTAGTAGTTAGACAAATGAGGCCCATTTTTAAACTCTGTTTTACGATTTTTTCGAAGACTAGCCTGCAGAGCCATTTTATGAATGCTAAAGAGTTGGTTCCCAGTCCATCCCAATGAGCAGGCCAATGTTCACATGCTGGAAGCATTCTTCAACCGCCTTCCATATGTTTCATAGTCGTTCAATTGCGAACTTTTTTGCCGAATCAACGGGCAGGATACGATCTGTCTACACTTAAACACAAGTATACGCGTTTACATAGATGAATCTTTGTGCATGCAGAAGGTATGAGTCGACCAGTAAAGCAAAATCAGTGGTTTATGTCCTGAATCCATCCGCGTCTTAATGCAAGTACACGGTCGCGTTTGGTTCGCGATTCACTTCCAATCCTCCATCTGAGATCGCACCACGTTCCTTCCACTAATCTTCGCCATTAATTGCCTTCAGATTCCTCACAGAGGGGCATTCCTTGGAGATATCTAACTTAATCTACATAACCATTCATAAGTTGAAACGTTTATGTTTCAAACGACAATCATTATTTTTTGTAGTTAGTTTTTCATTTGTTTTTCTGGGTTCTTACACGGACATGTTAATATTTCTACTTAAGGGTTCAGAAGAAGCGTCTTGTCATAAACGGTTTGGTTGCGGTTGTAAATTGAATACATCGTGGTGGGATATTGTACGCAATTCCTGAGGTTGCCCTCTTCAACAACCTCGTCTAAGAAACACACTTAATGTAAACGTTATCAAGAGAAAAACTTAATAGTTTCGTCATTTAACATAGAACACTGCTTAAAATCGTGGATTATCCTGAGTAGTATTGCTCACATGAGAGAAGAGCATTCATGAATAAAACATAGTCGGTCTTTTTTATTTCTTGGTGAAATTTTTATTCATTGTATAATGTTGAAGGAAATACGTGTACATAACAAACTCTAATGCTTTTTTCGCATGACATCTATTTGATCTCGAAACATCAATAAAAAAGCTTAGTAGTCAATCAGGAAGTGATCGTTAGCTTCATAAATGCGTCTGTAATACGTCGTCGTCTGTTATTCGCATCATAAGATTTTTGAGAATTTTCAATTTCTTCAACCATACTGGCTGTGATTTTTTAAGCTTATGATTCAGGAAGACTGCGAAAAATAACAAATTCCTATCATTTATCTTTATGAAAGAAAAAAAACAGAAAATTCTGTCGCTCGAGTAGAAAAGCTGAAAGCAACAAATATCCTCTATATCGAAGGATAATTTGCCACTCCAACCTAGCCCTCTAACTTTAACCTCATCGAGTTTTTTTCTGCTATGGATCCGACTTGAAAATAATCCATCAGTTAATGAGTGCAAACCAAATAAATATAAATAAATAATAAATATAAATACAAATACACATCCTCTGTGTACATAAATGTCATACCAAGGAAAAATTAGCCAAATATCAGGATTATAAGAAACTTTCAAATGTTTAAGAAGCCCTAATGAGACAGGAAAAATACAAATACTTCAAACATTGTGCACGCATCTTACGATTGAACGCTAACAGTTTTGGTATTCCCTGGAACTTCGAAGAAATCCTCGACAAGCTGCTGAGGTATCAACTAACATAGGAGGATCAACAAAAGCGCTGTGATATTTTTGGAAATCGAAAACGTTTTTCTCACTTCAGCGCATAATTTGCAAGATTCATATAGCACATCTCCCTACAGAATGAGGTTGGCATACATAGTATCCTGAATCTTCAGTTCAAAAGCACCAATGTAAATCGCGTTGCATTCTTTTTACAATGGTCTTTTATGAAGTTTGTTTAATTCTTATTTAATTGCAGCCGTGATATCATTTCCAATTCCTACAGTAGCTTAAACGTCAATCACGAGTAGTTCGAGAAGCACAAATCCCCCGCTGTATTCACTTCAATGCTGTCACGCATTCAAACATTTATCGTTTTCTTGTACTATTGTGCGATTTTAAGAATGCGTAGCCTTTTGATTGCCTCAAACTCATTTGCTCTATTGATTTTGAAATCAAAGCGTTATCTATGCTGTCATATTTTAAGCTTACACATATAAAACCACGGAAATCCCTCGTCTTATCTCTCTAAATGAGTTGAGTTAATAAACAGCCCTATGGCGACTTTAGGAATTATCTTCAAAAGTGGAAATGTAATCGATAGAACGTTTTGTAATTCAGATTACTGTGAGATAAGTTTACACTAAGATTTTTTTCTATGTTTATTTTTTACATTAATTGTCGCAATGTCATTACGTTGCAACTCTCATACAATTTCTATCATTCTCACCTTTTGTATTTGATAGTTAATTATTGTCTGATTGTGTAATCACGTCCTTATTAGTCCTATTATGCGTGTTCTTGATTCATCGTTATTGTAGTCGTAGCGTAGTATATTTGTGTATTGTGTAAATAAAGGTTTAATTACCCAAGTTTGAGGTGCAACAACCCAACTTTGGTGCAAACCTAACGGCTACCCATCTACGAACCCTACTGAACACTCACTACATTAATAATGCCTCCCAGATAGTTTATCGCCTCGATGTAGCTGGGAGTATTTCCATTTCCAAATGGAAAGCTAGTCAAAAGTAAACCTATCGAGAAGAGCCACCGTCTTGATGGAATAAAGTCACAAGGGTGCACATCGCTCAGATCCATAAAGGCCACTGACTACCAGTGGTGAAAATCACGAAATCGCCTGAGCAGAGAAGCTAGATCTCCAGAAGCTAGAGAGCTGAAGCCAAACAATATATTAATTCTGAATTATAAGCAGAACTTCTCAGTTTAAGCTGAATAGGTAGAATCATTTTGAGATTTTAAGAACATTTGTAACATAATTCAGCACTTAAAAAGTTTTTCATCATAGATTAACGTATGAAGTATGGATTTCATGACTTATTGTTATTCTAGTTGCCTTAGAGTTCGTAGTGTTTATGATTATTTGATTGGTAATAAGTGCTGGAAAACCTCACAGAAACGTGGGAGAAACTGGATAAACGTTTTGAAGATTTATATGTATTAAAATCGATTAGTATTCGATAGATCATATTATCGACGCATAAAATACAGATCACCTCAGACTAACGAATGGTGACGAACACCAAGTATACCACTCAGAAACGTCGTCGAAGCACACTGCATTAAAAAGATCTGCATTGACAGTATATAGTAAGAATTACATGATCTGAGTGAGGACGTAATAACTGATAATCATCGACGGTTGTTGATAAAATGTTATTGTTGACAGACAAAATATCGACGGAAATATTGTTTTTCGTTTCCAAAATATAAAAACTACTGGATAAGCAACATTTTCATTCGATTCCGACGGCAGCACTTGGTGCTATCCTGTTCTCTGCTATCGTCATCTCCTTCTGAACGTAAGTACACTTTCTTTCTTCTTTCTTGCTCTACTATCCCCATACTTATTGAATATCCTCAAAACATAAGAGATATGGAGGTTTTTGTGTAGTACTACTTGCAAGAGCGTGAACCAACTACCTACTTTGTTGTTAAGCTTTCATAAACGGCTATTGACCAGATGATGTGAGTGCTTTTCATTGCTGTAACTCAGAAATTTTTTCTGCAGTGCACAATCCCAATGTGTGCATAGTCTCAATAGATCGTTTCAACTTGCTGTTGTCTATGCAAAGAATGCTTCTCACTTTATTGCATTAATAGCTAGCTTAGGTAGCGCTGTATTACTAGGTGGTCGTTTTACAGTTCGACGCCATGCCTGTAGAGCAATTACCGACGACAGATGTTTGAAAAAGTAATATAATATAGTTCTTATTGAAATATTTTATTATTATACACATTCCATTAGTAAAATGAATAGGATGATATGAGATAAGTTTTATCGCTCATCAATCCTTGTTGCTGGACTCACCTATGCATTGGTGTTCAACGTGATATCGTGGTGGTCGAAAGCGAGCCTGTTCCATATAGCGACTTGAGTTGAGCACTTCACTAATTCAGTATTAGTTACCCAGATTTCTCTGGTACCAATTCACCGACCACAGAGTGGTGGCTGGCGTGGTTGGCCTGGAAGCGGCAACGAACTACTTCGAGCCTGCAGGTCACTGTAGCACCTCCGCACTGCGCTCCTCAGTGAGATACTTTGAAGAATACCCGTATCATGGATGAACCTATTAGAACAATATCAGAATAACTACCAAAACTTTTCCTAAGTTATAAACTTTCAAGCATTAAACATTTCTATAATCCAGTAAAAATATTGAGCACATCCATCATCGATTACACCAGCTCTATGTAACTGCTCAATTCTTTTGTAGAAGAACATGTTTGAAAATGTTTTTCAACGAGTTCGGTGAATGTCCATATGCGAGTTAATTTTAATATTTCATAAATTTAAGCATTATTTGCTGCAGATTTCAGGATGCTGCGAAAAGTAGTTATCTGTTATCTGATGATGACATGCTTCGTTTCAATCGTTCATTCGATGCCATTCTGGATGTACTCTTATTATCCATGCGCTCCATTCTTGAAACCTGAACTTTGTGAAAAGGCCTGTAAAGCGAAAGTAGGTATCACGGATACATTCGCAACAATCTTTCGGGATTTTTTTCTTTTGTATTCCAAAAAAATCGATATATTTTAGAAAATTATTAAATGGTTGACATCATCTCTTTTTTCACAACAATCTTTAATTGACATTCATTCTTATAGGAATTTTTCAGAATAAAAAATATTATGGAAGATGTGATAAGAAAGAATGCAGATGTTGGGTAACATTACTACCAGGAAGGCCAAATTATCCGATTTTTGAAAATGATTAAAGCGTTTTTGTTTTCTTGAAGTGATGTGCCATTGAAATAAATGTTTGAGTGAAACACACCAATTTCAAGAACAGACTGAAACAAATCGATGAAAAATGTTGGTAAATGTGAGGAGAACTGGTCGGGAACAATGAAATTCTTCAGTGAATGCTATTTGTTTCTTCCGTCGTGCTATTCCTGTTGATATGATAGATTGACATTAGCTTTCACGTTGTAAAACGCTTTGACGATTAAGGATAAAAAAATGGAAAAGACCATGTACACGATGGATTTCGATGATCCATTACGCGGTTCGGAAATGTTTAATGTTTCAGGATCTTCGCTCTACTGGCCGTGCATCGTGTAAGATTTTTGACATTAATGAAAAGGCAATCTTTGGAAAGCTAGTGAAGCTTACGCAATACGGATATTGCACAGAAGCGATAAAGATCATCTTCGTTACCTCTTTTGATTAGGAGTACCGTACGCAACGTCATATGCTGGTCTGCAACTTGTCCATTCTGGAAGTAAGACATCATACGATTTGCGAATGGTGCAGTTGGTGGCCTCAATTTCTGAGGAAAACTACAACAACATTATTGTGTCTTGAAGCTGTTTCTTCATGTTTTTACCGTAACTATTGAACTTTATATGGTAAAATACATGGTATTACTGAAGTGAATATATATCGAGAAACATAGTCACATAGATCTGAGAGAATTTTTTTCTTAATTTTACCGTTTCGTTTTTCTCAAATTTTGATCCTAGCAAGTTTGTGATACTACGTTAGCGTTGGTCTTACTACAAAAATGTTCTGCAACTAATGTCAGATCCACCAAAACGTTCTGAAAAACAGAATTTCGCCGTAAATTTTAATGCTTCGATAAGAACAATGTAGTGTTAAGTGTAGACCTTCTTATTCCAGTAGTCATATGATTTAATTGAGATTGTTTACGTGATGGGTGCTACTTCTTATTCCTTTTTTTCGGTCATTCGTAGACGTTTTCTGAATGTTTATGGTTGAATTTCACGACTAGCAAAAACTATCGGAAAATGGATGCTATGGAAGAGACCTGCTATGGTGGATTTCCTACGAGACGGTCACTATTTCTGCTCTGTTGTACCACTTCAGATTTTTCCATGCTTCGTTTATTTCCGTTAGTTTCTTATAATCTCACATCAACAAATTTATAAATGGACTCTTTGTTGCCCAGTATCTCCTCCGCTTCTATGAGTTACTGGATAACTCTTGATGACTGACTTGACATAATGACTTTCGTTTGACCTTGTAGTTTAAAACGAAGATTGACCAAATCTGGTAAGAGACCTTTGCATCAAATGGCTTGCAGTCGGTGTGATACTGTAGTAATAAGTGTATGAGATACTGAGTTATGAGTTATTAGAAAAGCTAAGAAGCTATTAAATTTTGTTGTAGGTGACGTAATTTTTAATTCGATTTAACACAGTCACTTATGCGACGTAAGAAGTCAATCGTACTATTGGAAGCAGTGCAGCCCCTGATAGTAATGAACTGGACTCTTTGAAGTGAAGTCAAGATTTACATGCAATATTTTAAGTAATATATCAAATGTAAAGGGACTTAGGTGAGGATGTATATGAAGGTTCTGTACATTATTTTTAGAAACTAGCTAACACCGCTCAAATAAACAACAGCCTATTTCTTCGATTAGACCGGTTTCTCCGAAAAGGTTTTCGACAGCCAAAAACCTGGAGCTTAGAAGTGTACTTGAATAAGGTTAAGAATTCGTTATGCTCATTAGATGATAAATTTGTTTGTAGGATTTTAATAAATATTCAAAGAAGCGATCTATGAAAAAAAAGATCACCGTACCGAAATAATGATATCATTATGGACAACATTAAGTTACAGCATCAATGTGCTTTTAGCTCTAAGTGTAGACTAATCAATACAGAAGTAATAGATAAGATTCACATATATAGAAAACATTATTGAAAACAGAACATTTGTATAATTCATTTCTTTGAGGAATGAGGCTTGTATTCAGTGACACTCTATTCAACGTATTCTGATGAATAGGCTTCTCACTTCACCTGACAATAAAAGTAGCAAAATTTTTCTTCTGTTAAATCCATGATCATTTATAAATACTGACTTCGATGCTAGATGAAGCCTACCACAGGTGGGATTAGTGGGTAACGGATTAAGAAGAATCCCTATCATTTGCATACGGTAGTCTTCCCAATACTTCTTATACAGCTAGCTGATTTACAATTGTATTCAACATATTCGCTATACACGATGTCGTACTATAATAGTTACGAACGGTCAGACTTTTTCGATACAACATATTTAAATCAAATCCCTGCTGTAACTCCATACGAATTCTATCAACCTCCACACTCAACTCAAATTGAACCGCCATTCTGTAATGAGCCAGTGTAAGTCAAAAAATCCTCTATGGAAATTACTTTTGTTACGGTAATGTCGGCTGTTTATTTACAATATAGAACAGAAGCAAAAAAATTAATACCTTTCTTTTTCATTGTTGCGAAAGATAATATTGATCGGCAATAATAAGTATAAAATAATTGATTAGTACATTATTCTTAGCTGTAGGATAAGGTTTGAGCGATATTAAACGAGTCAAAAAAATGTCGTCGTCTCGTGCAGCATCGACGGAATCCCTGTCATTCTTAATGGAAGCAGGGTTATAGATGGATATATATATGTATGATGGAAACCTCGAAAACACTCACGGTGAAGGGCTGCATGACCACGATTTTTATTGCATAATAGGACTTCTCATCAGGACATTACCACTGCGCCATTGCGTCTAGTGCGGCTAGCAGGCTATATATTTAACTCCTAGAGTTGTTGCTCAAATCTAAATCGTCTAGAATTTGTATTTTCCTGATATTTCAGCAGGTTTTTTTTTACTCGATTGAAGTGTTTCTGAATTGATCGTTATTTAATTTATTTCATATTCCATTAAGACCACCAACTACTTGATCGTATTCATATACCGTCTTTTTTACTAGTTACTACTCAAAATTGTGTACTAATTATGATATATAGATATTTTTTCATCGAAATATTACATGATCCACTTAAAATCAAAGGGTTCGTCAACTCATTTGTTCTGGATAGGGCTTTCCAAGTTGTGTAACTCATTGGACTCTATAACGATGGTAGTAGATGTGATTGAATGCGTATCTTGTTGGACTCAGCGTTATCGAGTTAGAACTACTTATGGTACTACGAAAAACTTTGATTCCGTTCTAGTGGTCCCAAATATATAACGGAAAGAAGACGCGGCTTGTTTCCAATGTAAGCTTGGACTAATAAATCACCAAAAACCATTGTAGCAGCACTTCAAACCGCTTCGCCAGATGTCTATTTAATATGAAATTATTATAAATGTAACATAAAGTGAATGAAAAGTACTACATAGCAGCACTTAGCTTCTACATTGAAAAAATGAGGGCTCTCTATACCATTTTCAGGTCTTAACTCCATTTTTTCTAGTATTAAATACAGTACACCTGCAGCTTGAAATTATTAAAACCTATGAATATAGCGAAGAAGAACGTTTTCTCGTAATTGGGTACACAATAATAAAATTGATAATAATCACTGATATCACTCGTTTACATCATTAAATCAAACCTCATTTTCTATTTGAAACTCGTTTTTTAACTCGATGGCTTGTCAAGATGTGAAATTTAATTGTTAAATAAGTTTCACTAAATATCAGTATGCTAGTTTTACTAATAAATCGTTGTTTAAAGTTGAAAGCAAGGAAAAATAAACTAAAAAATCAAATAAAAATCAGTAGTTCACGACAGGCAAGCAACGTTATTTGTCATTCATTTAAAGTGTCTATACTCCAGATGTACTGTATATTGTAAATGGAGGTAAGAGGTATGAGGTAAATTGAGGCATATACGTTACGGATAGAAAACTCATTGAAAATTTTATCATTTACGCGTTCAGTAAATAATCGATAGAAACATCTTTATTTCTTTGATGAAGTGCACCTTAAACTTGTAGCAGAAGAAAATATTCAACTTGAGACGCTTATGGTTAGCTCAGCTACCAAGTTTTTGCTATCTTTTTTCTAGTTTTAATATTTTACCTCGTACTTATTGAGGTAAAAACTAAGGAAGAAACAGAAAAATTTTAAAAAATGATAAATTTCAGGTTTAATATAGTATGAAGTGTTCTAGGGAGCTTTATTAATGTGAATATGATAAACTTGACTGTAACCTTGTTTAGCAATACTCGACGTTGGTAAACAATGTTTTATTGAAAAGACAACACAACACAGAAGTAGGCTGACGTTTTGGCAGAATCGGCTTGAAAGCTATTCAGGTTACAGTCAAGATATTCAACTTACAAACGCCGAGGTTAAAGGATAGCCGATTTTGAATATGATAAGCTGAAACTGAGTTCATGATCTGATTACTGTAATTTAGTATACCTTATGGATGGCGTCCAGATTGGTCACGTCCTACGGAATGGATACCGACACCACAAATATTACACAATTTTCCACAAGAAACTCGGACATACGGGTGAGATAATGAATTTTGAGGAAAAAAAAAACTAGCAAATAAAAGTTTTCACTCACAATAGCCACGTGAAAGAGCTTCACGAATTCATGATTTTTTTGAAGAAAACTGATTTGCTTATTATATCCAATTATTCTACAATAATTAAAAATGTCTCATGAGTTGCTTTAAACCTCCTCCACTTAATCACATCCCAATTATGTTCACTATCAGATGATTTGATAAGATATCCCTCATAGTTTTTGCTTTTCTCTCAGAGGTAATTAAGGTTTTTTATCGACTATGTTCAGTTTATTTCGAAAAATAAATATGAAAATTTTTCCAAAAATAATGTTTATTTATTTATTGTTTTTGTTATGTAACTCTCATGTGGTTTGGCGTAGTTCTACCGTAATTCTTCCTCAAATTACCATGGCAACATTCAAATCAGAAACTTCCTCATCATTTCACACAACATATAGAAAGCAGTCTAGAGAGGGAAATCGTTAAAAGATAACCTTATCGATATTATCAGATATGTAAATACGGTGAATAATTTGGAGATGAAACCGTTCTTGAAACCGGTCGCACGAACAATCGCCACCAGAAAACCGTTCAGATGCCAGGTGAAATATTCTACAAAAAAAAAGTGATGATAAATATTTCGTATTTATCATTATTCTTCTAGTTTTGTTTGTTTTGATATGTTTAACAGAAAAAAACACATCAATGAAATATTTTATTATGAACATTTTTTGAACGAATCCAATTTTCTTTTCTTCTTTTTCATTTTAAAAGCCCTGTTTCCGTCTTGCTACCGTTTCTTAATGATTCTTTGAAGAAAATTTCATTAATCAATCTTACATAGATAAATTAAGATAATGCTTTGTCTTGGCGTTGATCACTTGATGTCTTCCGCATTTATCCATTCGTCTTCAGCGTGATATCCCAGAGGTTAATGAACTTGAGTCTGCTCAACAAAATGAATTGAGTTGACCACTTTGCACCTAATCAGTGTCGCTCACGTTTTGAGATAGCCTTGATGCCAATCTTCCGAATCCCAACGGTAATCTTGATAGGCATTGAAGCGACCGCGAACCTGCCAAGCACTGATTCGGGTCAACTTGCCACTAGCGCCCCTCGTACTGCACAACGCGACTCTACGACAAGATAATATCAGTAATAAAGAACTGTGTGTCGCGAAAATTATCGATAATGATAAGTGAATAAGGGTCATCAACTGGATCAATAATATCGTTGTTTCAACTTCTCAGTGAGAATAATTATTTTCAACCATAGAAAAAAAAAGAGTTCAATGAGAAAAAGAAAAATCAATCGTTAAAAGACAACATCATACTTAAGAAGGTACAATTCTCATTGAATTCTATTGCTAATCAAAAGTTCACAAGCGGATTTATCACCATAAGAGATTCTCCGTGCAATACCTTTAACTTTTTTAAAGTACCCTTTTTTTTAGAAAAGTTTTGACATACTGGATAAATTCATAGAAGCTGTCAATAAATAAATGAGCTTATCGATCTTCTTCTAACATGACTTCACTAGCGTATGTTCTTCTAATTTTTTCCGCCTGAGATTCTGACCACTTATAATTCACATAGAAGCTAATTTAATCATTAAATGCTACTCGTGCTCGTGATTGTTCTCTCAGGCAAATAATGTCGGAAAGAAGTCGTTACAAATCATATCGTTTCAAAAATCTATATATACTCCAACATATTTGGAAAGTAGGGTCCGATCTAATTTAAATTTTCTCTTCGTCGTCTGGCGCAGTGATGGAGATTGTACAGTAACAAGCAGGACCGATTCAGGCTCGCGGTCACGGACAAGGTCTACCAAGCTCGCCATTCCTCCAATGTCGGTAAACTGGTACCAGAGAGATATGGATGAAGGAAATAGCACTGGGTTGGTTAGGAGTGGTGAACTCACGTCACTGTTATAGACTAGACTCGCCTAGAACCACCTTCACGATATCATTTTGAGTACGAATGTGTAGGGTGATCACGCAACAGGGATTGATCAACAGGGATCATCAAAGCTTATTTTATCTAAACTTTTCGAGTTGCACTTTTCAGTTATGTGATAAATCATTCTCACAAGCTGCAAATCTTACCGCTCATAAACGAGTTCACACAGGTAAATAAATTTTTCGAAAAAGAAAAACGAAATATAGCGAAATATCTTAAATAGAACTAATAAAAACAAAATAATCACATGAATTTTTATCAGTGTACAATGAATTTTCATTTAGGCTTAATTGATCTCATTGCATCTCAGTGAAAGTAACATTTTTTTCTTTAAGCATCATCGTAAATCCAAAAATATCCAATAAAACATGCGATTGAGCTCTCACAACGCTTCGAGGCCCACAAACAGGCTTACGTAGTTTTTGACTTCTTCGTCACTCTTAAGACTGCATAAATTATTTCCTCCTCCATCATCGGCACGACTCACAACAATGAATTGAGTGAACAATAGTGAAACTTTCTTTTACCACACATGTTGTAATTTTGATGAATAATTTCAATAACAAAGAAAAAGAAAAAGTATCAAAAATTTTACGTTATAGGATTAATATTATATGCAAATGCAGTAATATTGTCTAATAGCCAATTTAATTTCTTTTCTATTAGCTATGATAAGTCATAATGGTTTTCCGCTTATATCCGTAATGATACTGAGTTAAACACAACACTTGGAACCTCAGTCGATACTCCAACCCGCCTCAACAGATATCCGGTCTGTTATGCTTTTTTATATAAGTAATATTACATTTTAGGTGAGCGTCCGTTCACCTGTCCTGTTTGTAATCGAAGTTTCTCACAAAGCTCATCACTTGTCACTCATAGGCGGTAAGGACTTTAGATGTTCTAGCAGTACTTTTCTAGTTTCAAGCCTTAATCGTTACTTGGTAGATCATAATATTTCGAAATTAAATTAAATATTGTTTTTAAAATATCAGTTGTCAAAATAAAAAGCATATGGTAAGGAACATTGATATACATTGATAAAAAGTGATAACATTCGAAGCGGTCTATTGATCGACAACGCTCAAGTTTGTGAAATAATATTACTATTTATTCAAATACATAACTCTTAAGAAAGCAAAAGCACTTGAGTTCTTATGGTAGAAATTTAGGAAATATGAGGATGAGTTTATTTTGCATACATATTTTATGAATGTTCAAATATGTGCCCATATAAACGATATAAATCCGGAGCGAAGACTTCATAAGAAGCATTGAATTCCAAAATGAATCAGCTGCGTACTGTAAAGGTACTTTCAAGCTCACTGAAGTGCATTCAAGCTTTGTAGCTCATTTTTTGAGCAATTAGCATTGATTTTTGTATGCATAGAAGTTCGTAAACTAGTTGTTTGTACTACATTCTCGTTATTAGAAAAAAAACTATTTCATTTATATTTATGCTTATACATTTGTACAGCTTGTACATTTAGTGAGCCTCAAAAAAATCGATTTCATAGAGCAAAGCTTTTCACTTACAGCACATTAATTTTTGTATTTAATGTATATGAAATGTTTATATATGAATTAATAAAAGCACCTAAATATGTTTACATGAAATTTTTCAATGTTTACTTCGAAAATTTACAACATTTATCTTTTTTAACTGCTAGAAAATTTTTTTGTATTAAATTGTAGGCATTGTGAGAGAAACTAACTTGATTACGGTAACACGAAAATTACGGTAACTATGGCGACTGATAGAGCCTTACACAAACAATTATCGTCTTCGAATTAATCGGCTTAAATGTGAAAATTTCAGCAATTGCCGGATTTTATTTCTTTTTGTCCAGTAAATCCGTTAAGGACATTTAATAGTTAACACTGCAGTTAGGCAACGGCAAAACACTAAAAATTACAGAAATTATTTGTTCTGAATGAAAACACCAAGTGTAAATTGGAAATAGAGATAGTGTAGTTATGTAAATGAATCCTAAAATTTCATTGTAAAACACTGGACAAAAATTTCAAAGGTGCTCAGCCGTAAAAATCCCATATAGTACATTATTTGAACGTGCTTATCCATGCATTTTGTATGACTGAACCATGATTAGAGTCTTCTTAATAATAGGATAACATAAGCTTTAGCGTTGATCAATCCCTCATGGTTGGATGCACCTACGTATTCGTGTTCAACGTGATATCGTGGAGGTGATTGAATACGAACCTGATCTATACAGTAATATGAATTGGCCATTTTCCACCATGTCAGTGCTAGTAATCGCAAGCAGATTTATCTGATACCAATTTACCGATCTTAGAGGAATGATGAGCTTGGTGGACATCGGCGTCAGCGAACCTGATGGAAGCTTGCGTATCACTGTAGCGCCTCTACCGCTGTGCTAAACTCCTCCCTCTTAAACGTAATCTGCATGAAAAAACAAGAAACGTTCTTCCTCCAATAATATTCATTCTCCTTTTTTACAAGTCTATAGTACTCATAAAATGACATCTTTTTCTCCTATCATTTCCTAATCGATCGCCAGACCCATCACATCGATAGCGATAAGATGGATAATAATACCTATTTGAATACTTGAATGGTACCTTTTTACTAATAGTGAAATCCCAATCATAATTTTGGTTCGTTTCTCTGTCGGATCAAAATCGTCGATGGCGATGGTTCTCTTGGAAATTAATGGTTTACGCGAAGCCTATTAGCTTAATCTTAATACCATATCCATATGAGGATCACGCTAATCACGTCCGCACATCACTAGGAATGCTGTAAAAAAGAATATCTTGGGATCTCTTGGAGCTCACTTCATTGTTCTTTCTTGGAAGGCTTTGTGAGTGAACATTATAAAAATATCGGCAAACGTTCTATGGCTAGAGTTCAGATCTCTCTACATGACTGAATTGTCAGTACACATCTCGGCCGCATAGCAGAGCACAGGGAGAACTGTTGAATTGAAATGATGAATTCGGAGTTCAACGCCAAGTAGTTGGTCCGTGATTTCTCTAAGAAGTTCGATGGTAACCGATGCTTCCATGCTCGTTGTATCACTTCCATTTATTTATGTGGTGGTATTTCTAGCATGTAAGCTGAATGAAAGGAATGAAATAATTAAGCATGGATCTTATAGATAAGGATTCAAAAATGTTCTTCATTATACGGTCAATTAGCAATCGATCTGCAATGTATCGCTTGTGATTTTCTAATTACAAGAAAAAAAAGAACTGAAATACTTTATAAATATTGCATTCAAGCTATAATATTTTATAAGACTTTATAGGACACACACTAACGAACGACCGTATCAATGCACTCATTGTGATAAAAAATTCACCGATAGCTCAACACTAACGAAACATCTACGAACTCATACAGGTATGTAAATCCTCAAAAACCATAAATCGCATCTTCTTTATTAATATTTTTTTTCTACAAACACTAGTTTAAAATGAAGTGCCAATCTACAGAAGCCTATATAATGCGGATTTCCTCTACACACTGCAATATACATACGAATTCATTAAGAATCTTAGAAATCGTAGAAAATTCAAAACAACAGTGTGACGCATTTAAATAAGTATGACCAGTAGCAACTGAATTTTTTTCGAGTCGTTTACGTTTCAACCTTGCATCTCCTTGGACAAGTCTGGTAAAGTTAAGTGTTCCCAAGAAAACCTGAACTGATTAGCAAGCACATGCACCTGTATCGCATAACGGAATACTTTACTTCGTAATTTCAGTAACATTGACGAAAAACATATCTTGGTCACTGATTCCTAAAGAAATCAATGTGATGGTCCTCATCCAGCGTGATCTACACATGGATACTTAAAAACTGCACGCTTCACGAAATACGTGTGCTGGAGTAGTATTTTATACTTTTTTTTTTTCCTAACGCAACTGTTGTATATCATGGCAGCTTCCTACATGGTAACAGCGGCAATATCCATTCTATGATCCTCAAATCGTTGATAACTGCGAGTACAGCTTTATGACGTTAGCTTCGAACACGTTCGTCCATCATGCAGGTGGTCGCCTATGTAATCGTACATATCCGCTTGAGCACTTTTTGTCCATCTGTTCTTGTCTCTTCAATTTATATAACACGTATATTATTAATGTTTCGCTTTTGAAGCGTACTGCAGATAGAATGATTTTGAAAGTTTGTTTTCCAATGACAGCCTTGATTGTACATTCGCCGATTACATTGAAGAAAACACCTTTAAAACACTCTATAAGGAGGTCGTAAACTCTTCTAAGTGGTTCAGATATCATACCATGTCTAAGATGCATAACAAAGCGCTCGTGAAGAGCGGGAATGAGGAAGTGATAGTACATTTTGGGATCTGTTGAATGATCAAAGATTTCATGTAGGAGTTAAAACGTATTTCATGCAACTTTCCTTTTTCTTTATAATACGTCTCTTATCGTTTGATATAGTTCCATCTCTGTCTACATTAATCGAGCTAAACGTGCAACCTGGTTTCTTCAATTTGGAATCCGTTCTTGATTGGGCTTTTCCCACGCCACGGCTTTTTCATAAATTGCTCTTTCTTCTTGTTCATTCGCCATCATAACGTTTTCACAACTTCGTTCAATTAATTCAACATCACACCTGCTTCTACGTACTTGTGAAAATAAGATGAAGTGATCAGAGATGCGATAGAAATTTTTGGTGGCGAAATCGAATCGTCATATCAAACCCCTTTTCAATAAAGAGGGTATCAGACCAACCAAAAAAAAAATCGTGGTTGTTTCATTTCAACACAGTAATCTTGTTTATATGCATATGATGGTTCCACTCCTTGATAGATAACCACTGATAGCATATTTTGTTCCGTTACCGTTAAATGTTTTTTCTAAAGTCAGAGCAATCGACAAATAGTATATTCGATAGATCTCTATAACCCTGGATAAAATTTAGTTACGGTGCGCTCAACATAACTCCTGTGAAAGTTTCTTATAAAGATTAAATTTCCTCTAGTGTTGCTGGACAGGAGTGTCGCGAGACCTTGCCAATTTTCATTTTCATTTTCTAATCCAAACTTTACAATTCTATAGTTTTATAATCAGTCGTTCTAATTCTCTAACAAGAAATTCATTTAAGAAGTTCTGGAACAATATGCATCATACTCGTGTTCGTCCGCTAGATCGATTAGTGAAGAGCAAATAATAATAGTATCAATTTCTATGAAGTCGTGGTTATAGACGGAGCAGCTGAGCAACTAGATAAAATTTAGTAAGAACCGATTTGACGAGTTACGAAACGAGCGGATATATGGAGAAGTCTACGCCATCAACATTTAATCCAACGATCTTTCTCAATGGATGGCATGTTTCCTTTCATTTAGTCGAATGTCCTATGTGCGTTTCTCTGCTCCTAGTCACCGTAGGACTATTTCGTGGAGTTTAATGCGCGTAGAACACTTTCAGATCACAGAGATTGAAGAATGAGGAAACTGTTCAAAAGTTGTGTGCTGCAGAGTAGAAAGCAGTCTCCATGGCGTAAAGTGACCGTGTTCGTTTCAGTCGGTTCCACTGACCTTCATGCAAACCAGGTGTTCGATCGTGAATTACGAGCCGTCTTGCAGATCGTCGTCGTAAGCAGTAGAGCCCAGCGTAAAGAACACTGTGGTAGAAGATTCGCTGCTATAACTTCCTCCTCAGAGGTTTTCTTAAAGCAGCACATCCTCTATAGGCTTAATCCACCAAAGCTTCTTGGTTGACTTGTTCTTTGATAAGCTTTTGGATGGAATGAAATGTTCTAAACCCTCCCAGCCACGCTTTGGTAGTAAACCGTTTCAAAGAGTCATATATTAGAAGTATTTATTTTACGCAGGCTAATCTTACCTATTTCTTGATCACGTACCTGTTCCATTTCAAAAAACAACTATGATTAATGTAAAACGACTGGACACAATTGATTTGCAATTTACACATCCGTGTTAAATTTCCATTCCCATAAATGAATATGCTCTTTTAATAATCCATGCTGCAGAATTTTAAT